>JACXGJ010010589.1:0-21583 GCA_016801105.1 Esox niger
AGAGTGAGGGTTATATGATAATAGAGTGAGGGTTATTTGATAATAGAGTGAGGGTTATGTGATAATAGAGTGAGGGTTATGTGATAACAGAGTGAGGGTTATGTGATAACAGAGTGAGGGTTATATGATAATAGAGTGAGGGTTATTTGATAATAGAGTGAGGGTTATGTGATAATAGAGTGAGGGTTATTTGATAATAGAGTGAGGGTTATGTGATAATAGAGTGAGGGTTATGTGATAACAGAGTGAGGGTTATGTAATAACAGAGTGAGGGTTATGTGATAATAGAGTGAGTGTGAGGGCTGGCTGCCCCGTCCCTGTTTGTAGGGTCTAATACCCACTGTAAGGGCTTCTCAGCATGAACAGACCTGCCCATGCCCCTGTGGCTTTGCATAGTCCACAGAAGACGCCCTCTTGACACCCGCCATGGTGGTCCTGGTAGGCCTGTAAGCATAGCTACTCTCCATCGTGGCAGAACGTTTGCGGGTGCCAGACAGACGTTTGTGCCCGGTGGGCATGTCTAAAGCCTGGGGTTTGCAAGCCTGACGGCTCTTCATCCACTTCATCACTATGATCAGTCTCTTGACCAGCTTCTTGAAATGAAACACCCGGTACTGACGGTGGTCAGGTTGGTGGTGGACGGACATGCAGACATGCAGGGGACCAATGAAATGAAGGACAGACGGAGACACGTGAGACACGCAGGGAGACAGGAGATGCAACGTGCACATTCACGCAATACACAGCCTCCATTGTATTATTAGGTCCAATACTAAAGTAAATCCAAATGGATGTCTAATAGATACAGAGATGGGCTGCTCTTAGGTAAATGAGATTAATGGTGTTGAGTATGGGTGAGGAGGAGTACATGCTGAAGATGACGGAACGGATCAGGTACCAATATGGGTACAGGAACAAACCGCTAGGAGCTCACCTTGCCTTGCAGGTGCAAGTTATTCCTTATAATCTCCCGCACCTCATCCTCTGTGTCTTTCTGTTAATGAGATACACATTATGCCCTGAGCTAAAACATCAGTTAATGAATCAACAGAAAAAGTTATTTGCAACAAGTTGGTTACCTGAGTGAAGCGGTTCTTGGCCAGAGCGATCAGCTCGTGGTCTCCTGGAGCGCATATATTCAGTCCCACAGGAAGAAGCCTCTTCAAGGCAGCAACGATGAGGCTAGTCTGCATGGAGTAACGATCTCCCTTACGCTTCATCTTCTTCCTCTCCTGGTCTGACACTGCCCCCTACAGGGAACATGCGAAGGAACGAGTAAAGATCAGCATTAGCACCGTTTCTTACTTCTAAGCTTGGTATTAAGTCCTCATTAATGTCTCAGTATTGGTGTCCCACAGGGCTTGGTACTAAGACCGCTTTAATGTCTCAGTACAGGTGTCCCAAAGGGCATGTTACTAAGTCCTCTTTACTGTCTCAGTATTGGTGTGCCACAGGGCTTGGTACTAAGTCCTCTTTAGTGTCTCAGTATTGATGTCCCACAGGGCTTGGTACTAAGTCCTCTTTAATGTCTCAGTATTGGTGTGCCACAGGGCTTGGTACTAAGTCCTCTTTAGTGTCTCAGTATTGGTGTCCCACAGGGCTTGGTACTAAGTCCTCTTTAATGTCTCAGTATTGGTGTCCCACAGGGCTTGGTACTAAGTCCTCTTTAATGTCTCAGTACAGGTGTCCCAAAGGGCTTGGTACTAAGTCCTCTTTAATTTCTCAGTACAGGTGTCCCAAAGGGCTTGGTACTAAGTCCTCTTTAATGTCTCAGTACTACCTGTATTAAACTGTGAATGTATGCACTCACTACTATGGAGAACAGTGTTTGATTAGCTAAATATAAAATGTAAATAATGCCCCAGGGTGAAATTATTTACATCAGATGTTATAGGCCAGTTATAGAATTAACATTAACTAGGCCAGTTATAGAGCTAACATTGACTAGGCCAGTTATAGAGCTAACATTGACTAGGCAAGTTAAAGGGAGCATGGATACCACTTACCTTGGACATCTTAGACTTGGTGTCCGTGATGAGGAAGGACATATTGTTGATCTCATTCTGAACCACAAAGTTCTGCTCCTCCCGTTTAAAATTCTACAGTAGAAGAATATAAAGGTATTGGACTTTGCCAAGGATTTATGCTAATAAAGCCTTCAGGATGACAGCAGACTTGAAAAAGCCCAGACACACATAAAGGCTCCGGAGATACATCACAGTCGGCTAGCTCTCGCTGCCAAGGAAGCAAATGTAAAATTGATTTCTTTTAGACAGAAGTGCTGAATAAATCCTCGAACTGAATAGGATTTGAATATAAGGTTTTTTTTAAGTGGAGAGAGCACTTTCCGAGTGGCTTGCGGATGGCCAATAGAAGCCGTCACACAGTGTTTAAAGCATGAAATCATTCCTTGAAGCTGTTACAGTGACTTGTAATGATTTGTTAAAAAGTATCTGTGTAGCTTACGTGAGACTTGGCCCAGAATATGAAGACCTCTGCAACCATGCGGAATAGCTCCTCAGCTTCAGGGTTCGGCTCTTTCAGCCATTTAGCCCTAAGACGAAAACAAATTGGAAGCTAGTTTAATTTGGTCGCCAACAGCAGCATTCATTTACTTGGTACCAAAACTCCTTTCAGAACGATAAAAAAAGGTTTCAAGCTAAATTTTTAACACAAGAACCAGTCAGTCCGACAACTCAACCATGTTACCTATTATAGTCAACAAAGCGGATGAGGAGTGGATAAAAGGCATAGAGATCTCGAACCAGGATGGTAAACTCATCCAGGATGAGTAGCTCAGCCTCAGACATCTCTCCACGGCCCTCCGCCTTCATGTGTTCCTCATCTAGCAGTACCGTAGCTGCCTTCTTCCTCAGCTTCTCCATGAGCGGCAGGAAATGTGTTTTCAACAACCCCGCCTTCGCCTTACTGATGATTGGCTGAGAGAACACTGGAGGCGGAGACAAAGGGGAGACAATAAAGGTAAAACAATGTATAGTTGAGTTTGTCTAATGTCCAGAGTAGGTTTTCCAACTGAAACCACAGACTAATAGGTTTGTGATATGTGATACGTCGGTGACCTGTGATGTGACTGACGAAAGATTCAAGCCAGGCAATCAAGGTGTTAAATCACAGTGCATCAACCTGCAAGTCGTTTCATCCAGGCGCCCTCGTCGATCCCCAGGTTGTTGTAGATGATCTTCAAAATGTTTCCGAGTAGGTTGTTCATATGGTCAGAGGTGAGGTTGGTACAGCAACTATCGGCTCTCTCTGGGGCGTTGTTCTCGGGACCGTGCTCCCACCAGTGAGACATGTAGCTGCACAGCATGGGCAGCACCACCTACAGGACGGACAGACGGATACAATCACAACCATACCACACACTAAACGTGGATAACGGCAGAAAGGATCCCCGGAACAGGCAAGGACGTAACACCGCCACAGTACAGTCCTGGCATCAGCCAAGAAGATACATACCTAGGTCGGCTCAAATGTGTGGACTCAAATAAATGCCCTCAAATTAAATCAAACCCAGAGCCAGAACAATATGCACTGTCATGTCCAAACCAATTAGTTTGATGTTTCACAACTAAAGAACCTTGTACAATAAAGAGTTGAATGGAGTAAAAAATATAGCCACACCTCCATGACATGTGGCATCTGAGTGTAGCGGAGGCCAGACTCAGCAAGATCCATGATTTCTTCTAGAGACTTTTCCAAGGATGGGATGAGTGGACACATCTGTCCTACATGGGCGGGCAGTCCTAGAGCTGGGGAGAGAGAGGGTGGTGGGGGGGGTTGGAGGGCGAAAAATAGAATGGGGAGGAACACAGACATGGACGGAGAAAGGCAAAAATGAGATGTTGAATCAACAGTGACATAGATGGAGAAAATACAATTTGTGGAGGCAGACAAAGTATATGTGCCCACTCAATCCACAAATCTCTCCGCAACATTTCTGCCAAACCAAAACTCTCCTGTTTCTCCAGCCAAACTGCATTCGACAAATGGCTTAGCTATATCTGTGCCAAGACAAACCTCAGTAGTAGTTGTGCATTCCAAAACTCTCCTGTCCAGTACCTGCTCTGTCCCGGGAGCTCTTGGTGATGTAAATAGAGTAGTTGTTGAACTTGTTGAGCTCAGGCTCCAGAAAGGCTACAGGAAATGCCCCAGAGAATGCAGCCAGACACTCTCCCAGGGCCGGACGCTGTCTGCAGGCCACAAAACATTCATGTAAATGCACATTGCAATCAGTCTAATATCTCTTTTAAGGTTGGACACACAGAGATTATTGCCCTTTTTACCTAAGAGCAGTTTGGAAAATAAATAATAACTCGAAATCAGCCAGTTTTGGTGGGAAGGTAGTTTTGGCCAACTGAATTATTTTATAATATTACAGAACAATAGCTGTTCAGCTGGCTAATGGGGTGGTTTCTCAGCCAATCAGGTCTGTGAACGGAAAAATATAAAAAATGGTTTTCTCAAGCTAACCGAATCAGACTGCGCATAAAATCGGCCAATGGAGGTTCAGGGAAATGAGTCAAATTTTAAATGTTTTCAGATTCATAAAAATGTTGTTTCGTAAAAATATAAGCACAAACATTTATTCATTACACATGAAGCGATGCTTTTAAAAATCAAATAACAAATACTGCACAGGGACCGTACCTGCACAAAGCCGGCTGGTACGTGCAAGATGAATTGTTCCCCGGTGAATGAATACATCAAATACCATACAAGGGACTAAGGGATCGGACAAAACCATTTGGACTTACCTTTCTACATAGATGCTTTTGCTGGTGCCTAAACCATACAGGCTGTTGAGGATCCTATAACACGACACCTGAACATCATCCACTGTGCAGACAACAAGGAAACACCACGACAGGCCACTTATTAAACTACACACTTACTAAACGATCATATCAGTACCCTATCACTGGACTACGAGAGCTACGGAGAACCCCTTCAAAATGGCCGAGCTAAAACCACAAAACCTTCTCACCTCAGAGAGAAAAACAAATCTAATTTAAGAGGCTGCGTGGGGCTCATAATGGGGCATGAGATGGTGTTACAGGAGCTCCCATTGGGCTCGGTTGAAAATGCCCTCTAGCCGTGTCTATTCAGCAAGAAAAAGTAGCCGCCTTCTTGTCTACTTACGTATGAGGTCTTCTCCGAAGAGGTTCTGTCCAATGTGCTCAAACAGGGATGAAAGCACCGGGAGCAGGGCCATGGTGGTGTAGTTGATGATCTGGGTCACTCCTTTAGGTTGGGTCCGACTGTGCGTGAATTGGCCCTGTTTCAAGTTCTCCAATGTCTTCTCCAGGTCCTCTGCTGCGTTGTCGAAAAACCCTCTCAACGCCGCCTTCACTGTCTCCAGACCAGTCTTCATCACTGTCCTAAAATCAAACTCAATTCAGTTGACACACAGGTGAGGTGTCACGGTCCGTGCAGTTCTGTGACCCAAGATATTATCTACTCAAAGCCAATGATATTAATCCAGCAAATGGCTCACAATTAGCATTGTAATATTAAGATTGTGGGCTACGCAAAAATCATGTTATTTTATACAAAGTGAGTCAATTTGAGTCAAAATTAAACAGCCTGGGACAGGTGAAATAGCAACACATGGTTCTGTTATCGGTAAACAGTTATGTAATACACACTTTGAAAGATAATCTAAGAGCGATGGGGTTGTTTCAGCATGTACTTCAAGATATAGAGCGGAGTGCAAGCAATCCATAAATCACAAACCAAGTAGGAAAGGCCTCAACCAATTTTATGGGACCAAAAGCCAAATTAACTAAATCTAAAAAGTCATATTTAGTATTTGGTTGTATTCAATGGCTGCCTGAGGAGCCAACAGACACCACCAAACACTGGGTATCTTCCTGCAGTCTTGTTTTCAGCAGTCGAAATGCATCCTCAGTTAGATTCAGGTCAAGTGTTAAACATGGCCAGTCCAAAACATGTCTAGCATTCTTTGGTCATCCACTGTAGAGGTCCACCAGGTCAATATGTACAAAATGTGCTGTTATTCGAAAAGGGTTCCTCCAGTATGGCTGAAAATACCCTTCACATTCCAGCTGAAGGACTGTGGCCTAATGCCATTGTAGATGTATCCAAAATGCCATTGTAGATGTATCCAAAATGCCATTGTAGATGTATCCAAAATGCCATTGTAGATGTATCCAAAATGCCATTGTAGATGTATCCAAAATGCCATTGTAGATGTATCCAAAATGCCATTGTAGATGTATCCAAAATGCCATTGTAGATGTATCCAAAATGCCATTGTAGATGTATCCAAAATGTTAAATACAGAGCCACAACACAAAGCGTGTCCCTGTGCAAATACTTATCAACTGCAATGTATGCAACGATATTCACTTATTTACATTAAAGGATACTTAAATATCAAAATAAATATCCACACATTTCTCTAGTCAATCCATCGTTTACCTTCAAGTGTAGAAAGGCGTTTGGATTCATGACCGGGCTAAAGACATTGTCACAGTAATGCAGAGAATCATTGGATTTCCTGAAAACAGGCCAAAGGTGACTAACCTGGCATCCAGTGTCTGTCCCAGTATGTGTAGACAGTTGACAATGGAGGTGGCATCGTTTCCTGTGAGTGAACATGAGGGAACAGCATTTTCTTCCGGCGTCTCGACGTGTCGGGCATCACATTACGACGCTATGCCGCGGCCGCATCCCAAATGGCAACCGACGCGATATGTAGTGCACTACTCACTAGGGCTCACGGGGCTCTCATTAAACGTAGTACAGATAACAGGGAACAGGATGCCATTTGGGATGCTTCTGGCATTCTGCTGCTAATGCGGATCACACTCATGCAAGGTGATTTGGTCGGATCCCATCTGACCAGATCACCACTCTCAATCCACATCACAGTGTCCTAGCCCACTGGGGGTGTATCTAGAGGAACGTGGTAATAGGAATGCACATTTGGAGAAGCGTTTTAATATTTCTAAATCCTTGCGGGAAGCCAATTCGTTTTGTTTAATTCTTTTGCCAAATTAAGGGCTAAGAGGTTACAATCAGAGGCAAAAACTCCCCACTTAAACAGGTGAGTGCCGCTTCAGTCAATGACTCAAGTCTTATTAGTACTGTGGTGTGGCTTCAAAAACATGCAAAATAGGAGATTAATATACTCAATGTAATATGGAGCTGTATGTTGATGTCTGTGGAATCCATGCATAGCCAGAAAAGCCTTTATAAGCGGCTTAGGAAACTTTGCATAGCAACATCTTGTGTAGTCAATAGGCAACATGATTCGTAGACATCTACAGTATGTGAAAAGGCAAAGAGTGGAAAATACTGCCGGGCCAATATCTAGGACCAGAGATAAGGTCAAGGGCCAGGGACAAGATCTAGGGCCAGGGATAAGGTCTAGGGCCAGGGTGAGAAACTAGGGCTGGGATTAGATCAAGGACCAGGGATAACATCTTGGGCCAGGGATAAAAGCTAGGGCCAGGGATAAGGTCCAGGGCCAGGAATATGAGCAAGAGCCAGGAATAGGATTTAGGCCCAGATTTAAGAGCTAGGATCAGGGGTTAGCGGAAGAGTCAGGGGAGGAGCTAAGTCCAGAGGGATGGGCTAGGGCCATGGGGAATGGGGAGTGGCCAAGGTAGGGGGAGGGGCTAGGGCTATGAGGAGGAACCAGGTATTAAAATAGAACAGTTTGTAAGAATTGCAGAGCGCCAGAACCAGCAGCACAATAACAGTGTCCCAAATGGCACCCTATATGGCTCTACTTAAAAGTAAGACCGTATATGGAATAGAGTGCCATTTTGATACAGAAATGCCCCCACTATCTTTAGAAGCACACTTCCAAACCTTTCTTACCAAACAGTGAAATCCTATGTCTGACAAGAACTCCAAGTTTGCAGAACAGACTGAAGAAGAAACATGAAGGGAAAGAAAGGAAGAAGAAGAGGACAGAGGATGAAACAAAAAAGAACACAGGAGATAATCAAGTGAAGCAACTTGAAGGAGAAGAGATCCTATGCCCTATAAAACAGAGTGAGTGATGTGTGTTTCACTTAGATCTACAGAGCTGCGGGATTTTGAAACAACGTTATGTCAGGCATCAGCAGTCACAGAGTGAGTAGCTTGAAAAAATATTCAAGGACAGCCTTTCAAACTTTCAGTCCACTTCTCTGAAAATATTTAGCTACAGTTCTGAGAGAATATTTTCTTTAGTGCGCTAACTATAATCATAAATATGGACCTAATTACCAAGAGACTGTCCAAGACATTGATCATATTGCATTACCTAACTATCTTAGGGTATTGGAATAGAGAAACTATATTACATCTCAACATGCATTAATCATCTCTTACCTGGTCACCATCTCTTTCTCCTTGTTGGAGGCGTGGCCACCACTGCTGATTGGTCGGATGGCCGTGGACAGAAAGTAGAGACGATGATTCTTGAAGTACTGGTCAACCAATGGCAGCACCACCTGGTAAACAAAGCGTTAGATTAGCCTCATAAGCCAACAACACACTGGATTTAAAAACTGTCTAAAAGCAACTTCACATTTGTAAGGACATGAATGAATTGCAATTAAGTAATTAACACATCTAAGGACATTAATGAATTGTAATTAAGTAATTAGGGCCAAATATATTTAATAGTTTTCACATTACAAGGATATGTACATGACATACAAATATGCATCAGTTGGTTACCGATACCCTAATAAAGCTAGGGGCATGGATCAGGAAACCAGTCCCTACATTTTGTGACCATCTGCCTTATTCAGCTCTCTACCACCCGGTAAGAGTTAATCAGGCTGCTGAATGTGGCCTGTGGACTGTTGTCTCATTACTCTTCAATGGCTGTGAGGAGGCTGATGGATGCTGACGCAAACCAGAACACGCTGTCGTACCATATTTAATGAATGACATGTCTGGTTAGCATACAGGTCATGGAAGAGCTGGGCCATTTTCAGCTTGCAGGAGTTGTGTAGAGATGCCTGTGACATGGGGCCTTGTGATATCATGCTGAAACATGAGGTGATGGAGATGAATGGCAGGACAATGGGCCACAAGGTCTCGCCACGGTATCTATAAAATGCAGTTATGTCCACTGTCCGTAGCTTATTCCAGCCCATACCACAACCCCCTCACCAGCGTGGGACAGCCTGTTCACCATGTTGACACCAGGAAACCGCTCAAACACACAGTGTCATACACAGTGTCTGCCATCTGCTTGGTACACCTGAAACCGGGATTCATCCAAGATCCCACTTTTCCAGCTTGCCAGTGGCTTCCCTGTGGTTATCTCGCCGGTTGGACGCACTGCCAGATTCTCCAAAACAATGTGAAAGGCGTCTTACGGTAGACAGATAAACATTAAATTATCTGGCAACAGCTTTGGTGGATATTCCTGTGGTCAGCAAGCCAATTGCACATCTTCCTTCAAACCTGAGGTATCGGTGGCACTGTGTTATATGACAGAATTTCTCATATTGCAGTGACCTTTTATTTCATTTAAATTTGTGCACACAATTTCCAAGCATTTTCTGCATATGGACATTTCCATAGATATGATGTGAAAGACCATAATACTCAGTAACTAGGGCATCTCAGGATTCTGATCCTGTCCTCGTCTGGCTAGTATTAATTTTCACAATATTACTACTTCATGGGATCCTGACCCTGAAAATAGTGTACAGCACAAGAGAAACAGTAACCTGTGGTTATGTTTTAGTTATTACTAACTGTATCTCATTGGGCATTTACCACAGTGAATGAATTTTAAAAGCCACACGGTTCAGATATTTCTCAGAAATCGCCTAACATCTGTTTTAGAAGACGAAAGAGCCACCACCAACTCTCACCTATCAAAATGATCTGTTCAGTGCATCCCACCCAAACAACCTACTAACCTGTGAACCTCATTTTGACCATATGGGATAGGGCAAAGTCAATTTTAGGTGTAAAGGGTAAGTTCACTTTTTGACAACAGTATGTTTTCTAAGAAACTTTCCGATTTCATTGAGGTGATCTTGGGACTGGAGCGTACCTTTATTTAAAAAAATATATAAATACGCAAATGACAGCCACCGCTGTAGCTTAAACCAACAATAGTATAATTCCTGGTTTTGGATAAATATTTTATTAATCAAGGGCTTAACAACAGGAGTGAACTAACAGTCAAACACCTACTTAAGGACCCTTGAAAAAAACATTGATATTCAAGTAAATTAATAGGACACAAGGTGTTAATACAAGTAATACATACACTCCATTCGCTGATTCTTGGCTAACATTAGCTGAGGTCTGTAATGACCGATTAAAAACAACTGAACCATGTATTTCAATTCATTTATTCTTGGCCCATAGACCACATTAAGGGTGAGGAACCATCAAACATCAAGTTGTAAAATAGTGAAGTTCTCCTTTAATGGTCTGCTTCTTTGTAATGCGCTGTATTGATTTCCTGAGTAGAAGATAACTGCTTTTCTGAGGTGTTATAAATTGGTACAGAATAGCCAGGCAATTCCCTGAAATTATATTAGCGCTATAATTGAAATCAGTTTTATCTGTGGTTGAATGTCATGGGATCATCAAAGTACACTGATTGAAAATATGTTTTCATTCAGGTGTTCATGATCGTGTTTTTGCTTTAATAGGTGCTTACACCGGTGGTAAAGAATTCATGGAAGAACCAGAACAGACCTTTCCAAAGAACTTAATCTGCTGCTCGTGAGGAATCTTTTCCCCTTTTGGTCGAGTCCCAATATCTACAGAGGGCAGAGAAACATCAGAACTAAAACAGAAACAAGAACAAAGTCATGCTTTATAATTGGGTAGACAGAGTTAACTGAAGGAAGAGACAGATGTCTATCACTTATGTTCCAGCTGTCCGTATGTCACTTTAAGTAGCATCAAGATGAAGAATCCTTATCTTACTCTTGTATAAAAATAGGTATTTTTAACAAACTCTAGCATAAATGTATGTATCATTACCCAGCTAGAGTATCAAAAATCCTTACCAAACTCAAGCATGTGTTCATGGGCATCATCAACATAGGTGATTAGTTGCTGGAGAAAAGTGTATGCAAAACGCTTCTCTATGGATGGTGTATCCAACTCCTGCTCCTTCATAGCCCTGTAAAAATACACACAGTCAGCCAGCCAGCCAGTCAGCAAGTCAACCTGTCAGGAAGTCAGTCGGTCAGGAGGTCAGTAAATCAGTCAACCAGTCAGAAAACTCAGTCAGTCAATCAACCAACCAGCCAGTCAGTCCATCAACCAAACAGCCAGTCAATCAATCAACAAACCAACCAGTCAATCAATCAAGCAGCCAGACCAATGACACACAGGGCAGAAACAGAAGCGTCCTCCACTTCTTGAAGACTTGTTATCAAATTATCGGCCCATTCTCACCTGGATACACAGTAGCCATTTATTTGAAAGAACTTGAGGATGTCTTGTGCCTTTTCTCTGTCTTTGGATTTCTCTTTGGCAGTGAGCGTGTCATAGGGCACCAGAAGAGGGTGGCTCCCTCCGCCTGGAACAAGATGAGGAAGGAAGAACTTAAAGAGAGACTAATGGGTGTGAAAAAGTGCAAGAGCGCAACAATGCTTGACCACGGTGCCACAGCAACACCTGCTGGACCTTAACTGAACTGATCTCAACACAGTCAACAGGAAATCCTGTACAAAGCCAAGCCAATAGCAAATTATTGACAAAGTTGACCGGTTGAAGGAGCCTTGTTCCTTCAGTTCCAAGCTTGTAGTTCTATTAGTAGTTGTTAGCCTACAGGGCAGCTACAGGGAGGGTCCTCAGGAGTACCTGTAGCACCATTTGACCTGGTGCTACAGGTAACTTTCAAAATAAAGGAAACACTAACAAAGCTACTTAGTGAGGAAGCACCTGCTTTCAATTTGCTCTTTATCCCATTCATACTCAAGCGTTTCCTTTATTTTGGCAATGAATGGACTTGTACTGCCGTAATGTAACTAATCACTGTTGCTAGGGGCGGTGAATTATAGTACTATAGAGCATTACCTTCATCAGTAAACAGTATTGACTTATCTACTTGACATGAAAAAAAGAGAGACAAAGGCAGAACAGTGGGGGCAGACAGAGAGAAAGACAGAGACAAAGATTGAGAGGATGAGAGAAAGAACAAATAGTCATGATCCGGAGCAGGTTATTTTGTAGACAACCGACAGTGGAGCTCAACCTAACGACTCTAGGACCCAATGGTAACGGACCCTGTTCACATACCTTTGGCTTCCAGTTCAAGTTTCTTCTTCTTTGCCCAAATATTGTGATAGTTCTCCGCAAGCAGTTCTGCCATAGACTAAAAACACATAATGATGAATGCATCCTAGTTTAGATATTGTGGTGCTCAATTAATAAAATGTTATCGCCATGCTTCGTAATAAACATCATGCACAGAGGTCGTGTTGTATCAGATTCTGAACGTGTGGTCGTTGATGCACACAATGGTGGATAGCTGATGTTATGTTATTAGCCCCCGAGAAGCTCTGAGGCCATCGGTCAGTCATATGTTGGGGTGGGGGTTATAGAAAATGAATGTATTTCTATAACTTCCCAAATATTTGCCAAGATGGCTGCTATCAGTAATACTATACGTACGTCAGAAGTGGTGAGTCACAGTGTCTGGGGCCACTCAGAGGCTGTGTAGGTGGTCAGATACCCAACCTCTGAGTGGATCAGTCAAAGGTTGTGTAGTGTCACTCACGTGCAGGTCGCGGGACAGCGTAACGTTGCTCATGTCAATGGGTCTGGGACTAAACCCAGGAGCTCCTTCTAGAGAGTGCTGCTGGATTGACAACACAGAAGGAGACTGTTGCATTAGGACTATGGAGAATTAGGAATTCAACAAATATAGAACATTTTGGAAGAACAGGAAGATGATAGGAAATACCAGGAATATTGCAAATACCGGGAATGTTGGGAATACAGGGAATATTGGGAATACTGTAAATACTGTGATTACCAGGAATATTGAGAAAACTGGAATTGGGGAAATACCAGAAATACCAGGAAAACTGCAAATACCAGACATACTGGGAATATTGGTAATATCAGAAAAATTGGGAATATTGGAAATACCAGGGATAGTGTGAATACAGGAACGATTGGGATCACCAGGAATACTGAGAAAATTTAGCAAAGCAGGAATACTGGGAAAATTGGTAATACAGGAAACATTTGGAAAATACTGGAAATATCAGAGAATATAGGTAATACTAGGAAAATGGTTGATACCAGAAATATTGGGAATACAAAAAATACTATGAATAATGAGAAACAGGAAATACTTTTTCCTGAGAATATGTCATACCAGGAATATTTGAAATATTGGTAATGCGGGGAATATTGGGAGTAACAGATATATTAGGATAACTGGAGATATTTACATAATTTGGAAAAACAGAAGTACCATGAATAAGGCGGTTAATGAGAATATTTGGAATTCCAGGAATATTGGGAATACCACAAATATTGGGATTACCAGAAATATTGTGGAAATTTGGCATACCAGGAATAGTGGGAATAGTGGGAATTTTGTAAATGCTACCAAGCTAGATTCAATGTATTCTGTTAACCATTGAGAAATGAAGTCTAGAAATCAAAGATTAGACAATATAAAGACAACAACAGGAAATTATTTATAATAGAAAAAATAGAACATGCGCTTTCCTTTTCAAACACAACATTTATTGTGCTCTACAACATGTGGTGTAATGCTATGTGTGAAGTAACACTGTCTTCTACCTGGCTAATTTGAGATATCCTACGGGCACGGTTGTGTAGGCCAGCTGGGTCTCCCTCCCTGGTCCTCTCGATGCTCCAGCCCCACGCCACCATTGTCTTCAGAGACTCTTTAATAGGCCAGCGGTAGATTTCTTTATCCTGGAGGACAAGGGAAGGGGGACACCAATGGGAGAGTAGAAGTACAATACTAATTATCCTGTCAACCAGGCAATAATCTGGCATTGTTACGCTTGATTTGATAGGGACAAAGATAATGGAGAAATGTTTTGCTGAACGAGCAGTGAGCTGGGGTTAAAACCCTCTATCAGTACACATGCAATAGAAGAATTGGTTTAAACTACAGTAAGACATAAAAATAAGAAATACTAACCGATAAAAAAGGTGCTAAGATATGAAAGGGGATCATTTTCCAGGGTCATTAGTCAGCTAGGGTCAAGGTTCATCACAGCAATGACAAGTTATGACCCCAGCAATGACCTCTGATAACCCCAGACCCCAGCAATGAGCTGCGGTAAACCCAGACCCCAGCAATGAGTTGTGATGACCCTAGAACACTGTTAATAATGTAAAACCGCATTTCTAAAAAAGTTGGGACTCAGCAGAAAATGCAAATAATAATAGAATGCAATGAGGTGTTCATTTACCCCTACTGTATATTAAATTGAAAATATTACAAAGACAACATAACAAAGGAGAAATTGTATTGTTTATTGGAAAAATACATGCCTATTTGGAATTTGATGCCAGCAACACGTTCACAAAAATTCTGACAGGGGCATGTTTATTATTGGGTTGCATCACCTCTTCTTTTAACAATACTATTTAAGCCTTCAGGAACTGAGGAGACCAATTGCTGTTGTTTAGAAAGTGAAATGTATTTCCATTGTTGCTTGGTATTGGATTTCAGCTACTCAAGGGGTCTCCTTGGTCATATTTTTCATTTCAAAATGCGCAAAATGTTTTCACAAGATAACAGGTCAAGAATTCTGGCAGGCCAGTTTAGTACACAGACTCATTTATTACAGAGCCATGCTGTGTGTAATACGTGCAGAATGAGGTTTGGTACTGTCTTTCGGATCAAAAGCAATGCCTTCCCTGAAAAATATGTTGTCTGGATGGCAGCATACGTTGCTCTAAAACCTGTATATATTGTTCAGCATTAATGGGGCATTCACAGATGTGCTGGTCACCCCAATAATGTGCACTAATGCACCCCCATACTGTCACGGATGTTGACCTCTGAACTGTGCTCTGATAAGAAGCCGGATTGTCCCGCTCCTCTTTAGTCCGGAGAATGCAACGTCCATGATCCCCAAAAATTATTTCAAATTTTGATTTGTCAGACCACAGGACAGTTTATCACTTCACCTCAGTCCATCTTAAATGAGCTCAGGCCCTGAGAAGGCAGCCACATGTTTATATATGGTGTCTTCTTCTGCAAGGTAGAGTTTTAACTTGCATTTGTGGATGCAGCGACATACTGGGTTCACAGACATTGGTTTTCAGAAGTGTTCCTGAGCCCATGCTGTGATGTACACAACAGAATCATGTCTGTTTTTATTGCAGCTGAGAGCTTGAAGATCACGGCCATCCAGTATTGGTTTTTGGGACTTTTCCCTTGCATACAGAGATTTCTCAGAATTTCCAGAATCGTTGAATTATATTATGTCCTTAATATCATGAGATCCTCAAACTCTTTGTAATTTTACATTGAGATATTGAATTCTTCAATTCTTAAACTGCGCTGACACTATTTGTCCTCACAGACTTTCACAGAGTGGCGAACACCTCATCTTCTGACAGACCCATCCTTTCTGGAATGATCTTTTAATACCCAATAATATTATTGACCTGTTGCCAATAAACCTAATTAGTTGTGTGATACTCCACAACGTTTAATTTTTAGCATTATAAGTTTTCCACAAGTTGTCCAACTTCTGCTGCCTCCATTCTAACTTTTTTAAATGGGTTGTTGGCATGAAATTCAGAGCGATCATATGTTTTTTCAAGAATTAATAAAATGTCTCAGTTTCCACATTTTAAATGTTGTCTCTCTACAATCTTCTGTCGAGTATGGGGTTAAATTATTTGCACATCATGGCATTCTGTTTTAATCTACATTCTACGCAGCGTCCCAACTATTTAAGGAAATGGGGTTGTAGATAGGCCGACAATGAAAACACTGAAGATCCTCATTAATACACATCCCTAATGCTTCCTACAGGTTCGGTCTTACCTTCTCCGACAGACTTTTGTAGGGTTTCAGCAGAGGTTGGGTCTTCAAGGACTCAGAAAACTGGTCGCCGTGAACCCAGCCGTCGGCCAACTGATGCAGCACAGAAAGAAACATGGAGAGCAAACGGTCAAACAGCTCAGACCTGGACATCCATTTACATATTTAAAAGTTAGTCATTTGGCAGACACTTTTATACAGAGTGATTTAGGGGTGCATTCATTTTAAAAGAGCTAGGTGAAACTAGCCCACAGTTTAGGGTTGAATGCATTGTAATCACTGATTTCGTTATCAGCAATGGTCAGTAATGGAAAGGAGACCATATCAATACTTAACATGATAAACATGAAAGGTTAATGAAAGACAACAGTCAAAGGTGGTGGCAGTGAAAATGGCGTTCTATGAAAATTTTTGTTTTCCAACGTTTTTTGGAAGATAGTTGGAGACTCTGCTATCCTAGCTTCAAAGGGAAGTTTGTTACACCTGTGAGGTGTCTGGACAGAGAGGCATTTTCACTGAGTGGATAGGGAACTGCCCGAAGTGATGGGACAGCCAAGAGGCCAGAGATGTTAAGAAAAATGTTTAGTCAGTTATCATTCATCTTCTTTTGAAAGTGGATGAAAAAGTCATCTGCAGAGAGGGAAGATAGCTGGGGAAGAGGTGTGGGGTTAAGGAGTGAGCAGAAGGTGGAAAAGAGATTCCTGGGGTAAGAGGAACAACCCTGTAATTTCAAGTGGCAGGTGGTGGCTTTAGCAGCAAATAGGGAGTGACAGAAGGTAGCTAGTATGGATTGAAGGATCCCCCATTACAAATCATTATTCTTAATCAACCAATCAATTATTTAATTATTTGAGTAATCGTTAATAATATACCCTACAAAAATGCATACAATATAAAATACCATAAAGAACAGCTTAGGCTTTCGTGAACTAACACTCTCACTGACACTGATGATAATTGACAAAACATTTTTCTTAAAATGACTGTGAAATGTGGTAGCCCCTCCTTACTATCTTGTGATGAGTAAACTGACTCTGGCTAAAATAATCCCGCTAAATGACTCAAATGCAATATAATACTATAAACACACACATACACATTCAGGCATTTTAAATCAGGCCTCACCTTGTCCATGGACCATTTCTCATGGGAATGCTCGGCATATTTGTTAACAAAGTAATCCAGTTTCTCGGGCACGTTCACACTGTTGGTAAAGACCAAAAATGTGGGGAAACATTCAATTATGGTAGAAAGCATTCTATTCCAGCAGAAAAACCTAATGAAGCATTCTATTACAGTAGAAAAACCTAATGAAGCATTCTATTACAGTAGAAAAACCTAATAAAGATTCTATTACAGTAGAAAAACCTAACAAAGATTCTATTACAGTAGAAAAACCTAACGAAGCATTCTATTACAGTAGAAAAACCTAACGAAGCATTCTATTACAGTAGAAAAACCATATGAAGCATTCTATTACAGTAGAAAATCCAAATGAAGCATTCTATTACAGTAGAAAAACCTAATGAAGCATTCTATTACAGTAGAAAACTTAACGCGGTTCGTTACAGCAGAACATTTTTTAAAAAGCAAGGCCAAACGGGCATCTTACTGGTTGGTGTCGGCGGGCTGTGGGGTGAAGTTTCCCTCTGAGTCCATGGAGGACTGTTTCTCCATCATGGTGACGTAGCTGCTCTCCATGTAGTCAGGAGGCAAGGCCCCCGCTACAGCACTGAGGCACGGCAGGGCCAGCTTAAACAGCTCCTGGTCATACCTCTGGAGTGGGAGGGAGACAGAGGCCACTTATCAACACAGACTGGCTGTGTGAGCGTGTGTGCGTCCTGTGCCTGGATTACTGCTCTGTGGCGGGATAGTTGAACGCACGATAGCAGTAGTAAGCTACGTACAGTCTTTCCCACTGACCACTAGGGGGCCCCAAAGTAATCACATTACCTTCTAGTTGGCGGGCCGTGCCATTCCAATACAAAAAAAAAACTGGACCAATACTGTAGCAACACAAAAGCACTACAAACATAACATTAAATAAGACTGCGATATACAGTATAGAGATAATGGTTATCGTTAGGATTCTTACTGATGTTCAGTATGTTACCTTGCGAGACAAAGCATCAAAGATGCCAGAGAACAGCTTCCTTGAGAGGTGCAGCTCCTCATCCGACGAAGCACCGAAGCTTCCCCAGCCACCCGTCAAACAGTAGTACTTCCAACAACGCTCATAGTGATTGGTCAAGAGCTAAAACATTGAGAACAGGACCAAGGTCAAAGGCAAACTAATCCTGAATAACTCTGATCACCAAACACCGCTGTAATGTGACTGGAGCGCATTGTCATGGACACCAATCAATCAATCAAACCTTGAGGGGCATCTTGGTGTGTTCATTGAGCAGAGGAACGTCAAACACCAGTCTTCTAAGCAGATGCTGCATCATAGACGGCCTCAGTTTACTGGGGAAACATACAGGAGACTAAGTTGCTTCATACCTGAATGTTGAATTACAAGTAAATCCACAGCGTATGCGGTGAAGACGAAAATCATTTTGTTTGCCATACAGACTGCCCTGATAATGTGACTGGAGTGGGAGAGTGCATGTAGGACCTCGACCGAGGGCGGCTAGCAGCCGATTATCCATTCCGCAGGTAGTACAATTCTAATATTTGGCATCACATTCTTGACGGAAATAGTACCAATAAAGGTAACTACTAGCAATACTGGCATAGTGATTGTTCAGTACCACTGTTAAAGCAGTCTACTAAGTTATTTAATGAAGACAGATCATCCGAATGGGCCCAGGACCCAAACACAACAAGCACACTGGGCCGACCTTCAGTACAGTCAAAAAAGCATTGTGGCTAACGTTAGCATTGCCAATGACCGATTAAGACGTTAGCTTTGCCGATAACTGATTAAGACGTTAGCTTTGCCGATAACTGATTAAGACGTTAGCTTTGCCGATAACTGATTAAGACGTTAGCTTTGCCGATAACTGATTAAGACGTTAGCATTGCCGCAAACGGATTAAGACGTTAGCATTGCCGATAACTGATTAAGACGTTAGCTTTGCCGATAACTGATTAAGACGTTAGCTTTGCCGATAACTGATTAAGGCGTTAGCTTTGCCGATAACTGATTAAGACGTTAGCTTTGCCGATAAAGGACAATACTAAGTTTGATTTTGATGATCATATACTAAAGATCACTGTAAAACAAGTAAGAACGGACGGAAATTAAACTGTTTCTAAAACACAAAAAAATAACAACCTGCGTCTAAAGTGGTCTGTAGAGGTTTAAGAATACGATAAGATTGGTGAAGCAGGGAAATATTTAGTAGGGAAAAACGTTGTCATAATCATGTGGACACATTCACTAGAACGCAATGCTGAAATTTTGTCAAAACCGAATTGAAATAGATTGAAAATACGGAAGTCTCCCCAGGCTACTGTCTGTCCACACTGCTGCAGTTTGGTAGACGCTACGGGAGCATCGGGGTAAACACTCCCAGACTCACAAACTGTTTTTTCCCTCAGGCCATGAGGCTTCTCAACCGGCCACACTGATCCATGATCATATTGATCACATGAACATTTCAAATGCTCTGATGTCTTTCTTTGTACACTCATGTAAATTCGAATATTTTAATGTACCATTCCTATGCATATTACACTTATATTCACAACATTTAATATTTCCACCCATATTTGTTCATATACCTCATTCTACACTATTTGGAATTGCTGCTAGTTTACATTGTCGTGTATATTTAGCAATATTTTTGCTTTATATATTTCTTTATTCTTACTGGGTAGATGTTGTGTGCCATGTCACAAGAATTTCCCTGTTCAGAATGAAGCAGTGTTATTTGGTGCATCTGATCAATGAGAGAATTTGACTTTGAAAGTGAGGGTTAACAGACCCACTGACAGTTTAACTGGAGCGCACGTAGCCGCGAACCACGCTCATTTAGAACCGACACACTGTGAAACGTTGCGAGCACTTAGCCTTCCCGCCGCCACCACTCACCTGCAGGTGGCCAGGAGACACTCCTCGATGGCGTCTCGCTGGGCCTTGGTGAGGCAGCATCCTTTAGACAGACGGTAGACGGTGTGGAGAAGAGAGTCTATGAGCGAGGCGTACGGCTCAGTCCCGGCAAACAGGGGGGCACACTTAGTGAGCAGAGGCAGGACAGCCGTGCACAGATACCTGTTGAGGGCCAGGGCCATGTCTGTAGCACTAAGAGCAGCCTGGTGGGGGGGACGAGTGATTACTGCACTGCACAGTTTAGCACATTTTCTCCCATTTCCTGTCCCTCTCCTTTTTCTGTCTTTCTCTCTCTATATCCTTTTTTGGTTCCCCATATATTTGTCCCTCTCCTCTTCTAGCTTTCCCTCCCCTCTATGTGTCCCCTCTCTCTCGTCCACCTCACATTCTCTCTCTTTGAAGACATTTCTAGGTCGCTGTATATTAACACGGAGCATCTTGTCAGTGGGTCAGGTTTATAGACTCACCGTGTCGAGTGAGGCCGCTGCCCGGAGGTCCGGCAGGAAGCCCACCTCCAGCAGGTGGAGCAGGAAGTTCTGGTCCTCTATGCCGTAGACGCGGTCCAGGAAAAGCACCATGGCTGCCTTGTGGTCCGGACAGAACCCTGCAGACATGTCAGGCTCCAAAACAGACCCATCTGGACACATTCAGAACCACAGACCGACAGGCCAGGTCAGAGTCAGCGGAAACTATTGAGTCGATCCAGACAGTGGTTTGAACTTAGAGGGTTGAGATTTCAAGGGTAATATATAAGTCCTCGCAATGGTTAAGAGGAGATGCAGTTCACACCCACCTTTGGCCAGAGTGGGCATGGGAAATGGGATGCTTATAACCCCTTCCAGGTCTTCAATGGGGATCAGGGAACGGAGAATGGCTCTTATCCGGATTGCCTCGCCTTTCCCAGCATGAATCAGCTGGAGAACAAACCAAACATTCCCTCTCAGTGGCTTTTGGAGCCAGAAATAAAAGCCACTGCTAAGTGGTTGACGGAAGAATTTGGGGAAATTATCATAAATAGTTTTGCTTCCAACTTAAACAAATTACCAGAAAACCTCAAACTGGCCAACATGAAAGGTTTTAGAAAGGAAACGTCTAAAGAACATAAACCCAGTGATTAAAGTGTAATTTAACCAGCCTCCTATTACTCACTGTCTATCCCTAGCTCTATGGCTGTTGGCTACCTGTAGAACCCTGGAAAGGAATCTGCTGTCTTGGCAACAGCCAATGGACATCCTCAGGAAATAGCAAATGTTAAGTGTCTGTCCAAGACCTGCAACTTCAACCCGGGCCCTCCTCTCTAATGCTCACATGCATCTAGGGGTACAAGGAAGACAGTGGAGTCCACCCTTCCAGTCCCATGCGTCTATATGCCTCAGCACGTCTGTTACTCACATGCATCTAGGGGTACAAGGAAGACAGTGGAGTCCACCCTTCCAGTCCCATGCGTCTATATGCCTCAGCACGTCTGTTACTCACATGCATCTAGGGGTACAAGGAAGACA
>JACXGJ010010590.1:0-21514 GCA_016801105.1 Esox niger
TCTTATGAATGGCTCGTAGGGCACAGTGGCGGTATGTCTTATGAATGGCTCGTAGGGCACAGTGGCGGTATTTCTTATGAATGGCTCGTGGCGGTATTTCTTATGAATGGCTAGTGGTGGTATTTCTTATGAATGGCTCGTAGGGCACAGCGGCGGTATGTCTTATGAATGGCTCGTAGGGCACAGTGGAGGTATGTCTTATGAATGGCTTGTAGGGCACAGTGGTGGTATTTCTTATGAATGGCTCGTAGGGCACAGTGGCAGTAATTCTTATGAATGGCTCATAGGGCACAGTGGCGGTATGTCTTATGAATGGCTCGTAGGGCACAGTGGTGGTATTTCTGATGAATGGCTTGTAGGGCACAGTGGCGGTATTTTTTATGAATGGCTCATAGGGCACAGTGGCGGTATGTCTTATGAATGGCTCGTAGGCTCACAGTGGCGGTATTTCTTATGAATGGCTCGTAGGGCACAGTGGCGGTATTTCTTATGAATGGCCCGTAGGGCACAGTGGTGGTATGTCTTATGAATGGCTCGTAGGGCACAGTGGCGGTATGTCTTATGAATGGCTCGTAGGGCACAGTGGCGGTATGTCTTATGAATGGCTCGTAGGGCACAGTGGCGGTATGTCTTATGAATGGCTCGTAGGGCACAGTGGGAGTATTTGATGCTGTTACTATTTAGAGTAGTAATAGCTCCATGAAGGGCCTGTCTTGGATGTGCTAACTGGGTCTTTTTGGCAAGCTAACAACCAGCAGGACAGTAACATCTGTTAAGTTTCCCTAAACTGTATATTGGACAGGTTAACAGGAATCCCCCCCAAAACAAACCCCTGGTGATCCTCTGCTGCCCCTCGGAGGTGACAAAGTGTCACGGCAGGCGGTTTCTCTCTGTATGCAGAGTTGTACACTAAGCTGTCACGTTGGCCCGGCTAATTTCACAACCTGTGCTTGGTTTATAGTAAATAGGAAATGTGATTTATGGCCTGTTTTTAAATTGGTATTAAGGGGTGATGTGACTAGAACAAGGTATCGTGTGACTCTCACAAGCCTTTCCGCTAACTCAGAGCCTCTGCGCAGGGGAAAATGAAGACCACATTGACTATGTGTGTGTGTTGATTGCTGTCTGGACTCTATTAAGTAGAAACAGATTTAAGAATGATAATTAGGGTCTAATAGGAAGGAATTTCCCCGACTTTGTCTAACAGCAGCCGCATCACAGAGCTGGTTTTGAACAGGGTTGGGGTCAATTAGAAACACACACGTGCGTGCACACACAAACAAACACAGAGTACGAAAGAGGCTGGTGAGGCGGGCAGCTCAGTGCTTGGTTGGACTGCATGCCGAGACAAGACCCTGACCTCTCACCTGAGACGGGAAAGCTTAGGTTCCATCTGGGTTTAAACACCAATCTGGGATCAGGTTTCTGTAGTGGGTTGGAAGGTGATCGACTTTTGGATCCCTCATGCCTTATTCAATGTTACTGAGGATTGTGGTTCAGATTGGATGTGCGCTGCTACATATGGAAACTTGCATGAATAACAGCCATTATTCTGAATAGTCACATGTGGGTGCAATCAATTAGCTTAAACTCTTCTTACCTCCTTGTGCTTTGAGCGCACCGCGCCTCAGCTGTACCCAATGAGTAAATTCACGAGCAAAACGGAAACAAACTAATATCAGGAGACACATTCAGACATACATTCAAGAAGGCCCGCATTTCAGTTCTCGTTTTCAGTTCTCCGAATGAGGCTCCAAATTCCTTTTGTGGGTTACGGAAAGCCTTCATGGAGAAGCTGGTGGTCACAGCCGGACATCTGGGTGCCAGCCCAGCGGGCCAGGGCGGAGGTCCGCACCGTGTCCGGCTCTCCACCAGAGACCCCCAGGTCCTCCGCCCTGCCGGGAGCTGATTCCCTGGGGTTTGGGGGCATGTCCAGGTTCTCAGGGTCAGCGGGTTGACGCACGGACTACAACTCCCAACCACCTGCAGGATCACCCTGGGTCACCCTCGTTTCGGTTCTCCCCCCGCGGGCCGGGGGACTGCTGCAGTCACCCATGACTCCCCCCCGGACTAATCTAGTAAACTAGGGGTCCCCCGCCCATTTTTTCCGGTCCCTCCTGGACTCCAGACGTGGTGAGGGTTGACTCCGGTACTGGCAAACTGGGAGGGGTACAGCCTAGAGGAGCGCTGTCGGGTTCTGGCGACCGACAACATTATTCAATTGTCGGTCTTCAACCTCTGGGAGGGGGATTACGGTCCTGCCCGTTTCTAATTAACCACTGGTCCTGGCAACCCTACACACCTGGCTGCCAACACAGCGCACACCTGGCTCTCATCACTCCCTAATCACCTCCATTCATATGTTTCTCAAAATTGCTCGGCAGTGGGTATTGAATGTTTGTTTATGGCTGAATGTGTGTAGTGCTGACTTTTGCGGCCCCACACTTTGCCTTTTGCCCGCATTCCTGTCTTGCCTTTCTCTGTTATTAAACCAATGTCTCTGCACCTGCCTAACGCCTCTGGCCCTATTCCAACGATCGTTACAACTCACGCCAGCGGGTGGTCTACCAATCACGTTCGTGTTGTTATGCTATGCCACGTGGTTGCTTAGTAAAGACTTCCAGTGTGGTTTCCCATCATTACAAAGGTATCTAAACCCGTGGCCCTTCCGCGCGCACTTCTACATTGTTCATAGGGCTACGATATTTCAGCTTTAGGCGACTGTGCAACATCTAAAACGTTTTGTTTTGCAGGGCATCTGCTCACACAAAAACGCATATATACACACGAACATATACAGTTGTGCTCATAAGTTCGCATACATACGTTGGCAGAAATTAGGAAAGGTTGGCATTGATTTAGAAAATATGGGAACGCAGACACCATGCCAACGCAATGCAACTCTTCTGCACCAGTAGTAGTCGGCCATGTTTCACCGCAGAGTAGCCAAACGACTTATTCTGTGCGATTAGAGAAGTTTCTTTCTCTGTTGCTCTAAATGATGGCCATGATTATTGTAATTTATATGGAAGTTGGAATGTAAAAACACGATGCATAGAAAAAGGGTAATGCCTTAAATCGGAGTATTTAATTTGTGACTCATCATGTACGCATTTTAATTGGTGTTTTCACCCAGACAAAATACCATTACCGGTGTGACTGCCGCAGATAAAGCGCATGTGTTAGATGTACTTCCTAGCATAATAGGGAGTACATGTGTCTTAAGTTATAATATCTCACACTTTCAACAGCGTCTGCACGTGTTCGACAGAGAGCGCAATACTAGCTTACATGTAAACAATATTGTTTGTCAGTGAGCTTATAGGCTTCTCCTTGCAGGACTGTGATTTGGCCATTTCACTGCGCGCCTGGCTGTGCCACGTGAGATTCGTTGCTAGTGTGCATCTGAAATAGTATTTATGCAGGCTTTTTATTGAAATGCTATTTAAGTGAAATGTTTCCATAACAATTATTCGAAATTGCCTCTTTGTGTGTGTATTGCCGGCTCCACTAGCTTGAACCTCTACATCCTCTTTGATTCATTCGGCTTGTTTTACCACGCACATTTCAATTATCAACACCAAACAAACACTGTCAAACCGAGTGTTAGGGATCTGTCCGCATAAACACTTCTTTGCAACACTTTGTAAATGCGTCAAGGCATTTTGAATTTCATTGAAAATGCGTCAGATTGTTTGGAATTAGATCGTAAACACCAGACAGCTTTTAGTAGCGTTTTTTTTTAAACACCTGAACACATTTAAATGGAACAAGATGTTTAGGGTATAACGACTGCAGGGCCATACATGTACTTGTGAACTTTGGAAAAGGTTAAGGGTTCATCAGCTAATAAACATGCTTAACAAACATAATACAGTGATAACCTAACACACATTTGCCCTGTGCTAAAATCACTCTCTGTGATTATTTCCTGTAACAAACTTGTCATTAAAGCGCTAAACGTTTTCCAAGGAAACCAAACCACATGGCCCCAGGACAGTGTGGTGAATTTAGCCTCATTTGAATATTCATGTGCATGGCTTTCCAGTCGTGAGAGACGCCAAACCAAAATCACGGTTTTGTATTTAGTTCTTTTATTTCTAAGGCTAAGTGTCATTGGGGTTTTAATTACAGCCTAGTTGTTCTCCGTGGATCTATCTGGAAACAACCGTGTCAGTGACAGGTGCATGTACTGACTGGATGAAGTTAGAAAAATGTTGGTTATTCATCAGTATCATCCACAAGAACACTGAATCAGTCAGTTTACAAGAGGAAACAAAGATATCAAAATACTTTTTTTCTTTTTTTTAAAGAACCTGTAACACAGCTCTCCTCTTAAACACAGATCTACTCTTAAACACAGCTATACTCTTAAACACAGCTCTACTCTTAAACACAGCTCTACTCTTAAACACAGCTCTCCTCTTCAACACAGCTCTCCTCTTAAACACAGCTCTCCTCTTAAACACAGCTCTCCTCTGAAACACAGCTCTCCTCTTAAACACAGCTCTCCTCTGAAACACAGCTCTCCTATTAAACACAGCTCTCCTCTTAAACACAGCTCTCCTATTAAACATAGCTCTCCTCTTAAACACAGCTCTCCTCTGAAACACAGCTCTCCTCCTCTTCTGCTTAGTCTGCCTCTTTCAACCTAATCACCTAGCAAGTCCATACAGCATCACATACAGCATCCTCCCGGCAGGTTCGGCCCACCCCTCCTGCTCCGAGACTAAACGTACCCCTGTAAGTTCACCCAAATGGGCTTGAGGCAGCAGAGATGGGAACAAACAAAACGTCGGAGTGATCTTGCATCCTCCCCCGTCGCCCCTCACTGTCAGCTGCTGAACCCACTTTCTATTACTCCAGATCCCGGCATCTTCCACCGTCTCCTCGCTCCTTCACCTCCTCCTCCTCCTCCCTTGACATCTCTCTGCTCCTCTGACGACTTTGTCCACCAGTTTCATAATAACCCACCTCCAACAGCCGTACCTCATTCTGTCAGCCCGCGGGCCCACTGGCCGCTCACACGCTTAACTTGGCTGCTTTCCCCCTCTTACCAGATGATATGCTGCCACCGGCGATGGCAAGCGGCCCAGCATTTTGCCCTATCGACCCTATCTCATCCTCCTGCCTACGGGCTCTGCATTGCAGCTTCTAGCTGCACGGGATGCCATTAAAATAAACCTAAATTAGACGCTAATGTAATAGTGGCCTGCGTACTTGTCAGTGAAGTGTTTCAAATGTTTTGTAAGGCACAAACGATAACGATCGAGTAATGACTGAGAGAGTGTCATATTTATTGATACATTTTTCACAGTGGAAATACACAAATAAGTGAAATTTACTAAATGAATGGGGACAGAGACACCTTAAAAAATACATACTTAATTTCTATATCATGTCTGTGTTTTAAGAAAAATGTCAGACACCATTTTGAATTTGCAGACACGTCGGCCTTAGGGGCAGATCTTCTCAGGTCATGATGAACAGGGCAAATGTCCAATAAAGCTTCATCATATCCCCTTACTCACACTTTCATCAGGAAAGCCCTGTCACATACCATAGAACCAAGTCCAAGTTCTTTATTGAGGACTAGCATGCTTGCTGGTCCTACCAGATGTTGCATGGGAGTGAATTTTCCCCAGACAATGCAAAAAGGCAGTGGGGAGACAAGTGAAACTTTTAGCAACTGTCGCTTAATTACCTTGCAGCAGAGGCTGAGCGTTACGTGAGCGATCAATGGAAACGGAAAGAGAGCATCCAGCAAGTGAGCAACCAGCATATTGTCATTTTTCATCTCTTCCGATGACATAGTTGCTGTCTTTACTGCATCAAACCAACTGAAGGTTAAGCTAGCTGGCGAGCTAACGCTGAGTCTATGGGAAATTCAAAGAGGCAGCTGCTTAGATTGTTCGACCACCCCACGCCACAAATACCCTATGCCATAAATGTTAGTGTGTTGCTATGGGTCGACAACATCTGGCAACAGAATACACAAAATCTTTGCAAACTTCACATGCAATTATATATAGCGGCTGGTGAGCACGTAAGATAATGGGATATGGGAACGGTTTACAGTTGGAGTTATACGAGGCTTGATGTGGTGAGCGTCGTCTTGTTAGACTCTGTGAGACAGATGTCCGGTTGTTGAGGGGCCACAGCATGGGATAGAAACTGTGTTCATGTGGTCATGATTGTACTATAACTTGTTATGATATTTTTAAAGAGTGGGTTAGGTAGGGTCCCTGGTTATTGTTTTTATCTTTTGGTTATTTTAAAAACATTTTCTTTGTGGCGTCAGTAATATAACGAAATATTTGGAAGTTCCTCTCTAGTGTCAACAAGAAGAATCGCAAAAAACGTGCGTTATGAACTCCAGATTGCCTCCAGCAGCTAACATGTTAGATTGCTACAAATATTGTTTCGGAATTATTGCTTTTATAGCCTGCTTCTAGTTAGCTATAACAATAACCAAGGAACCAAACCCGTTTATGTACGTGTCCGATTGCAGTGTCGCAGGACAGGCTGACTTTCTACTGTATGTTTAGCCTAAAGGAGAGAAAACGGCTAAATTGGCATTTTAACTAAGGTTATACAATGTGCAATCCCCTCTTTTTATAGAAAATCCTTCACATGTTATCAATATAACCTGAACCCTATAGATTTTTAGTTTTCTAGCCTTAAACTGAACCTTAAGTGTACGTTAAATAGGCCTATGGATAATATGTTACGCGTACATTGCGCCAGCACAGTGATGTGGAGTTTGCAAACTATTCTTTCCGTTTTTACAATTGTTTTTACAGACTCCAGAGCCCTTGTTCGTTTCCCCGAGTGACAACTTCATTTCAGTCTTTCGTTTGACCAACTAGTGGCAAGTAGTTCATTGATTAGAAAAAATCGGCTGTTGAAATACAATTTTAACCAGCAGGTGTCACCAATGTCACAGGACAGGCGTGGGGAGAGTCGGGGGGGGACTGGAGTCTTTGAAGATATAGCTGTTGCTTATCATTGGTACCCGGGGACAGTGGGGGCACATTTAAATGGGTGTAGGGCTTTTAGTGCTGTTACGTAAAACGCAGTTAAACTAATTCTAGAAGTTATATTTTAAAAGTGACTTGTTCTTATTTTCATTTATGTGGCATTAATGTAAATGCTTAGAAGCGTATTCATCGCTTTGTCATTTAAGTTTATCGTAATTTTACAGTAGCTGCAGGTAATCACGACCCAGTAGCCGACACGGGCAGATAAAGCAATGTCTGTGGAGCTAAGCTATGAATACGCGACAAAGGAAGTACTCTGCGCAATAACATTTACCCGTAGTTAGTGTGCGTTGATGGCTAGGAAGTCAGTTACGGAGAGGGAGGGAGCGGTACCAAATATCGGAGTCACTTAATTCGGAGAGGGAGGGGAGTAGACTATAAGGGGAGAAAGTTCGCCAAAAATGTTTTCAGTAAATACTCATGAACAACACAGTACTCTTGACATTATTTAGAGAGCCTTGTTTTGCCTTTAGAAGGGGGAGAGAACAGCGTGAATAAGTCATTGAAACGAGTTATCTACAGCACGAGAAACGTTTTCCAAACGTTCTGTATTTTTTGTTGGGAAGAAAAACAACTGAAGTAAGTGTATTTTATTGGAAACATTAACATACGTTTGTTGACTTTATGTACGAAGGACGCGAAAAGTAAAGAAATTAAGGCCAGAAATACAGACAAAGCAATAACCGGCCTCATTTTACAAACACACGTGGCACGAAACTAACTTGTAATTCATGAAATGTTGGTGTAGTTGAATAATGAATGGCCATTGGGTTCACCTTCAAGCGTATATAGTACAGTATGTGATTGTTAATGTGTTATTACAATGTTAACAACCGAGTTGCGATATTTCCTCGTTGTTTCTGTGTTTGGAATAAGATTAACAACTGTTCAATTAGCGAACTCAGCTCAATTCCTGTTAGCTAATCGAGCTAATGTTAACCGAGTTAGCTACCAACTTAGGCTACTTATTTTGGAAGTGACTGCGGCTGGGTATTCATTTAAATACTAGCACGCTAGCGTGTGTTGAATAGCTTGGTTATTGAGTCACAAACGTCGTACAATTTAAATGAATACAAAGTATATATATATGCTACGCATTGCCGTGCCCCTTAAATTTCTCTGAATGTAATACATACGTTTAGCAAGAATGAACTATGATTCCTAAATACTCAAGAACGCCCCACCAGAGTTTTGTAACCCGAGAAAAGTATGAGCTCAGGTCCACAGAGACAGCTGTTTGAGCGAGCGGTCACTTACTGGCCCCGGGTTTACGTTTTTGGACACTGGCTGGGGGGCATAGACGTCTCGTGATGTGAGTCGTTATTGAATGGTAATTTGAACGTGGCCAAAATAGTTTCCACGACGTGTTGTCCTTTGGTTCAAACCGTGGAGGTTAGTGAACACATCAGGCAAGGTCATATTCAGAATAATCCCTCCAGGCGTAGCGTAACCAACAGCCAAGTTCACTCAGGTAACAATTTACATTAAAGAAAGGCATGGCTTCACTGGTTGAGAATCACAATAAAAAAATTCCGCCTACAGTTTCAGCTCATTAACTTCACAAAGGGGACATCTCAGTTGGTGGTTCAGGTAGTACCAGAACGGGGCCCAAGTCATGTGGCCTTTCTTTCACTGGCCATTCCTAAAGCTTGGGGTGGGGGCTGGCGGCCACCAGACTAAGTCCTTGAATGCCCTGTTTGAGTTTCCAGTTGAATACCCCTCATCTGACTCAGGCAACTTCCTAACTTCATCTGGAGCATAAAAAAACGATGTCATTATAACCATGTCACGATGCTCTGTAATGGGACACGACAGGGCATTCGCACATTTAAAAAACTCCGGCCTACACGGCGTCGCCCATAGATTACCAAGCACGGGTTGCATCATCCATCCCTCTCTATTACCTACTGTGGCTGAGTTCTACGGTACTCTGCAATACAGGTACAATAGCTGTATGCTCTTCCCTTTTTTCTCCTGCACACACACACACGCACCCACACATATTACACGCTTCTCTAGGTAGTGACAGGGACTAGTCGGTGTGAACGTCTGTCCTCAGTCTAGTGTTGAATCCAGTTCTCGCGGTGGGTCAACAACATGTTGCCTGAGTACAAACCTACGGCCAATGTTCCCTCCCACGTTTTCTACGGCGAATGACCTGTGTTTCCAAATACCGCAACCGGGGCTGTCTAAGGAAGCCCATATCTGCGATGCAGACGAAGCCTTCAAAATCAGTGCCTTTTTAGCAGACGCATTTTACGTGTACTATTCAAATGTGAGATCCGGCTGCAGTATGTGTTAATTCATTGTCACTAAACAAAGTTGGGGAGGGGAAACAATGCTAGATGGGAGCGGGTCTAGACAATACATTGGGACGTTACTGCTTTTATTTTAACGCGCTCTTGGGTTTAGTGTACCTCAAAACAATACAAACGGCAAACAAACATCAACCCAGTATTTCCGAGAGATTTTCTGAAATAAAGAAGCCCAAAGTCGCTTATAATAAGCGATCATTGCAACCCTGCATGATCCACTTAAGACCGAGGGGATTGATTACATCACGTGGGGGAAGAAAAGACGCGGGAGTTTTTTTTTTGGGTTGTCAAGGAACGAACCCGGATGAACGACGGAGTAACTCCGTTTGAGTTTCCAGAAGTCCTGGTACACACTACCGTTGTTGTACACACTGTTCAAACACATACGCACACGCGCCTCGTTTAATCTGAAAAAGCACACAGATCAGCTTTGCCAGACTCTTTTTCTTCAGTCCTCTTACTGTATGTGTGTAAAGGGGATTCTTTGGAAGTGGAATTTCTCCAGATTCCTGAACTCGGAAACGTCCTATATGGTTTAAGACCGGAAAAGGTGTCAAATTATTTAAAAAAAAAGGATATCCAGTATAATATTTACTGGTTACTTTTATCTTAGTTTGACACAAAAAAGGGGACCAAATCCTCAGCAGCAAAACACACAATTATTTTACATTTTAATAGGGGTTTGTATGTTTTTCATTTAAAAAGATGCCTCAGAAACCGTCTAAAAGTTCATATTTCTTGCTGTGTAGAAAAATCAACAAATTTCTTGCATCAACAGGATGACCAAACAGCTTTGGAGGAGTAACTCGTAGATTTAGAGGAGTAATTCACAGCTTTAGAGGAGTAATTCACAGCGGTAGAGGAGTAACTCACAGCAGTAGAGGAGTAATTCACAGCTTTAGAGGAGTAATTCACAGCTTTAGAGGACACAGAGAGTCATATGGTTAATTGTACTCTGGCTTCCCACATGGGGTGTCGGTTACGAGGCAAATCTCCCTCTTCAGATCCGATTCTAGCACAAAAGAGTGCGCTGGACTGTGCCTAATCGCATTACACACAAAGTCCCAACCACCCGCGCACACTTTTTCCTTCTTGCTCGCAGCATGCTCTCAATAGACACACAGCCTCTCTCTTTCCTTCTGACATACAGACCATCCCCCCCCCCCCCCCCCCCCCCCCCCCCCCCCCCCCCCCCCCCCCCCACACACACACACACACACACACACACACACACACACACACACAGACAGACAGGACTTTATGAAGTACATTGAATGGGAGTCCTGTTATGTCTGGCCACTCCAGTCAACTGGCCCAGATGTCCCTCACTCTTTCCGCGTTCTCACAACCTCCTAATGCTTGGCCTTTATTGCTCTATAACCTCTGGTTGTTGTTTTTTTTTTTTTTTTTATACAAATATGGCCACGACTGCTATTTGGTGTTGGCTGTGTTGGTCGTTTCGAAGGCTGAGGTCACCTGTTTGCTGTGTCCTTATCCTGTGTGTGTTTGGGAGAGTTTAACAGTTGTCTTGTGCTGATTTGAATGACCTGTGCTGTTTATTCACAAAGCGGGACAGGATATTTGGTGGTTGACAGTGTTTGACCTTTTTTGGTGTCAAAACATTTTGTCTTTGGATCTGTTGTTGAGATGCTTGGCAGTTGAAGTTTTAATTTCATGTTGCGGGGTTCCTCAGGACGGATCAGTTACGTGTTTGAGGAGAAACAATATGTTGCATTCTGAAAGACTTGTGTACACCATACCATGCCTTTTGCCATTTCAAGTTCTGCTCTATAGTATTTAAATAGAAATGGTAACTTCTCATCCATCCTTCTAAACGCAGGCTCTTCCTGGAGGGGAAGTGCAGCGTGGGTTTGCTGAAAAGCTGTCACATGTGTGCGGCCCCAGTCTGATCCGTCCTGTCACTGGAGCTCTTTCTGATTCCACAGATGCAACTCACAGATATTGAGTCTGTGTCCTTGTGTTAGTGAGTTACTGGCCTATATAGCTGAAAATACATCCACAAGCCATTAACCACTTTAAGAACTTGGGTTGGAATGCTGCTCTGCTACTGTGTGTCTGTAATCTGATTGAAGTGCCGGGCCTTGATGTGGTTCTGTTGACTGAAACATCAGCGTATATTAATATCTCTTTGTGACACGCTCCCCTTTAGCATCTCTGCATTCTCCTGCTCTTGATTCCTCCTTTTTCTCCCTCCTGATTCCCTTGTCATTTTCTCTATCTGTCCCACAGAGCAGCCATGGCTCCCTCTCTCCTCCAGGCCTACAGGAGGCGCTGGTGGATGGCAGTGACGGCGGTGTTGGAAAACCTGCTGTGTTCTGCCGTGTTGCTCGGATGGGGCTCCCTGCTAATCATGCTGAAGGGGGAGGGATTCTACTCGCACATCTGCTCAGGTAGGACACGCGCACGCGCACACACACACACACACATACAGACTTTGCCAGCATGCACTGTAATGGGGGCCAACCTCTCCATCTCCCCCTTGCAGAGAACGAAACCACTGCCCACATGGACTCGCTGGGAAACCTGTCCTCCTGGGAGAGTGGTAAGTGGGTCAGCTGTGTAGACCAGGAGGAGATGCTCAACCTGGGCTTCACCATTGGCTCGTTCCTCCTCAGCGCTGCCACCCTGCCCCTGGGCATCCTCATGGACAAGTATGGCCCGCGCCCCCTGCGCCTCGTTGGCAGGTAATTGTGTTCCGTTAACCACTGCCTGTCTGAGGCCACTGGGTCGGTCGCACCTGGAAGCAGAGCTGTCAGAACATCTAGTCAGCGAACTGGGCGTCAGTAAGGCGGAGATGTTTCTGTCGGACTGCTCCCATGGAGATGTGGATCAGGATGTGTTGGAACGGGTTGAACCGGATTACGGGAACGTCTCAGAGCGAATCTCCCCTTTGGTTTTATTGGCCAGTGTGAGCGTGGCCACGTGTGTCTGAGTCACAGGGTTCTGGGGGGTGTGTTTCATGCCTAGCGTAGGTGTGTGTAGTAAGGCGTGCTGTGAAAGATGAGAAACCCTGATTACAGACGCAGGGTTTTAGAAATACCAGACTTTCTCGGGAAAAAGAGGGAAAAAAGAGAAACATGGCCAATAGAGAGAGATATTTGACTAGTGTCTCGATGACAGACAGCTCAAACGCCAGCTGGTTGACCATGTGGTGAAATGCATGCCATCTCCTTTCTACATCTGAAAGTTATGTGAAGGGAATTTCATGTGAAGGGAATCGCGAAATTCCCTTCACATAACCTGATGGGTTTCTTCCATGCGATGGACATGGTGGTTGTTAACTGGATTTTATAACCGGAGTAAATCTGAACGGGGCAGTAATGGTGGGGTTGTGTACGCAGTGTGCTCTACATGCCATGATGTCGAGGAGTTTCATGGGCCAACTTGTTGACATTCCTGGACGGGGAGTCAAAGGTCTTTGTCATTTTTCCTCTGGCTTGCATAAAAGAAAAGCACCAAACGTAGTGACACATGCTTCATTCTAGCCTAGTAGTATTTCAGAATTATAAGGCGTTGTGGTTATACAGGATGTCAGTAATGAGCCAGTAGATGACACTACGGGGCTGGAACTGGGTCTGTCATACACATGCTGGCACCTCTCCAGGGGAATAAATTAATATTCATAGTTTTCTTTCAAGAAGCATTGATACACACAAAAAAGTGTAATAATATGTTTAAGTCATGTCCTGAATATATAAGTTATTTAGCCACAAACGACATTGGAACAATCACGTCATTCTGTCATCCTCTTTTACGCTCACATCCACTCCGATCCTCTCACTTCCTTTCTTATCCTCTGTTATCACCTGTCAACTTTGTCCTTGCTGTGTCTGGCAATTGACACAAATGTTATTTGCTAATACATGTATGAGGCTGTTCTGAAAGTCCATGTAAAAATGACAATTTCCTTTCCTGCAGCTTTTGTTTTGGTTTTTCCTGTGCCATGATGTCTGTGTCAGCGTATGATCCTCATCGTGAGTACCAAACATTATCCCCAGTTGTCACACACACACACACACACACACGCACACACACACACACACACACAAACACACACACTTAAAAAACACAAACACACACTCATATTGTCAACTGTTGAAATCCACCGTCTTGTAGTCAACAGACGTGGTAACGGTGCGTAGAAGAACACATCCAAATGTTTTCTACAATTTTCAACAACCCTTTTCATATTTTAGCTCAAAACTAAAACCTTCTTTGCGATCCCCACAGGCAAACAAAAAGTTAATTAAACTTCATAAATGAAATCCTACAAAATAAAAGCCCAAAAAGCACCATAACGTAAGGCTCAAAAGGTCAAAATCAAACAGTCCGTTCTGAACAGATGATCGCAATCCTCCCATATGAGGTGATGTTTTTTGGACGTAGAAGGTTGTATAAATTCTAAGTTTGTTGCGAACAAACTTTTTAATAATTTTACTCAGGCACAATTGAGGTCTGTGTGCTCTCCATTCCCCGGCGTGCTGTCCCGTCCATGTGCTCTCCTTCCCCCGGTGTGCTGTCCCGTCCATGTGCTCTCCTTCCCCCGGTGTGCTGTCCCGTCCGTGTGCTCTCCTTCCCCCGGTGTGCTGTCCCGTCCGTGTGCTCTCCTTCCCCCGGTGTGCTGTCCCGTCCGTGTGCTCTCCATTCCCCGGCGTGCTGTCCCGCGGGAAGGAGACACATACGCACTTATATGTACATATATATACACATACGCACTTATATGTACACAAACATATATGCACATACACACAAATACACACATATACATACACACACTCATATGCAAAGTACACACATAATCTCTTTCGTATAGCATTTTAAAAGTGTTTAATCCTTGCTATTCTCTTTGCTCCACAGAGCTCTCAGCTCTTATTTTCCTGGCCCTCTCCTTCAACGGCTTTGGAGGAATTTGCTTGACCTTCACTTCCCTCACGGTGAGACACACACACAGTCTTCTATATTCAATCGTTGTGGGGACCAGAAAAATAAAAAATCCATGTTACGTAACCTTGACCTCAGTAACCTGATATTTATGCCTAAACTTAATCTACCCTAATGCCTAATCCTAAACCTAACCGGTAATGCCGAAATCTAAAAGTAACCCCAATTCTAACACTAACCCCAATTGTAAGTTTAACACATGAACCGGAAATTGACTTTGTCCTGGGGAGGATCGTCAGAAAGCCCCATTAAGAGAAGATCTTTCAGGTTTTACTATCCTTTCGAGGAATTCTGGACCTGAACCGAGAACACAGACAGCCGGTCATGACACCTCTGGTTTGTCTCTTCAGGTTGATCTGTTAGCGACTGATGGTTGACAGTGTTTTCCGAATCTCCTGATCAAATCAGCGGAAAACACGCTGTTGTCCTTCTAGGCTAAACCCTCATTAGCAGATGTCAGCTCCGCGTACCACTGAAACAGCGACATCACGACACCGTTCCATACGAGTCTGTTGGTGTGCTGTGTTTTCGCCGTGGAGATGAATGACAGTTTGACAGCGTGGTTGAGTAATGTGGGGACAATCAAGGCCAAAGCTTCCTGGAAGGTATTTGTCCTCGTGTGTCAGTCTGTTGTGGTCATCTGATATGGGACACCTTGTTTGTGTTCAACAGAGGCAACCCGTGTGTGTGTGTGTGTGTGTGACAGAGAGGGTATTTCAGTGCCTGAGTTGTACATGCTTTTTCCCGGATGGAAACTTACTTGCGCCTCCACCAATGACAAGCCTTGACTTGTCACACACCCTCTTTTCAGCTCCACCCACCCACCTCTACCCAAAACACACAAAAGGGCAGCGAAGAACCTCCTCTACACGCCAGCTCTGCCCTCCCCTGCCCCCGTTCAGCTTGATTAATGTCAGCTGAGAATATTGAACAACAGACGCAGAACTGCCTCATGTGTGTGTTCTTATGTGTGGTTTCTCACATGGGTTTTCACACACTGCTGGAATTATGTGGGAGATTCTGGAGCTGTGTCTGAGACTATTTTCAGCCACCGTCGACACAACACCAAATTATGTAATTTCTTGTGGAAGTGTAGTGAAGATTGGTGTTTCATCTCTCCACAAGAGGTCCAGACACTTGGAGAATCTATGATGAGGATCTGCCCTCTCTGTGGCTCCAGGTGGTGCATTAACTTATGTGGGTCTTTATTTAGATTTCTTTATATGTTCGGTATCCACTAGATAACCTTAATTAGACACACAGAGTCAGCCTCTGTTGACCTCAGCTGTGTCCTGTTACCCTTGACCTTTTGCCTATGTGAGGCAGTCCTTACCATTAATGACCCTTTCTTTGTGTAGCTATATTTATCGTAGCTAACACTCTCATGGTAACTGTCTCATCTTATTTACACACTGTTCCAGTCACGCTCTCTAATACCTGTTTCATGTCTCACGGTGACACTTGTCTAACCCCAGTTTGACCTTCTCTCTCAAATGAGCAACCTGAAAAGTTTGCCACAAACCCTGCTGAATCCTGGGTGGTTCACACAAACACACACACACACACACACACAAACACACACACCCCAGAAAACAAAAAAAAATCCATGTTTCCTAACCGTAAATTCAATAACCTAACATTCATGCCTATACTTAACCTAGCCTTAATCCCAACACTAAAACCAACGGGTAGGATCCTACATTCTAAAACTATCCCTAATTGTAACTTTGACCCTAAACCTGACCCCTATGCTGGAACATTGGCTCCACAGGGACCAGAAAAATCTAGTTATCAGGGCAGTTTCTATACGGTTAACAATCCTTGTGAGGACTTTTGATCCTAAATCGCTATCTGGAACCACACACACGCACACACACACACAGCCACTGTGAACAGCCGTGATGGGTTTCTGAGTAGCCCGGCGTCTCTGTTGACTAACTGGGCTGGGCTGTACCAGCGTGAACCGGGTTTGACAGTGTTGTTGTTGTTCTGTCTGACATCATCAGCGGGGGGGACACACGGCCCTTCTCCAGGAGTGATTATAGGAACGACCACGGCCGACTGCTCTTCTGGTTTTAATGTCCCGATGACAAGAGGTCATTGCAGTTTGTTTGGTTGTAGAAACCCCCCATTTTGTCTTGATGCGTTTGTTTTTCCAGTGGAGCCTGGGGATATAGCCGTTCTGACACAAGTGAATCAGTTTAAACTTCACGGTGGAACCCGCTGTTGGTTTGTCACCATACAATCTCAATGGAGGCGCTACGTTGAAGGTCATGGCATGGAGCTTGAGGATTTAAGGACGTTTGATTTATTCAGGGAAATTGGTTCTTTCTACTTTTACACCATGTTCCTCTCCAGTTAGGTGGTATCCAGTACGTGACTAGGACATTTGTTCTGGTTCTAATCACTCTGGTCGCTCAGCAATGACTTCTACCTACATTGTGCTCACAGGGGACCAAGGTGTCGCTACTGTGCAGAAACCCAACTAATCCCAGAAACCCAACTAATCCCAGAAACCCAACTTATCCCGAAACCCAACTAATCCCAGAAACCTAACTAATCCCAGAAACCCAACTCATCCCAGAAACCCAACTCATCCCAGAAACCCAACTCATCCCAGAAACCCAACTCATCCCAGAAACCCAACTAATCCCGAAACCCAACTAATTGCACCCCCGCTGAGGGAATCCTGAGCTAACCAACAAACAGAAGGGACATTCTTTTTTAAATGCTTCAAGGGCACACGGCTTGCTGTCGTGTTAAACTTCACTTCATTATTTTAAATGCCGACAACTTGGTCCGCCAGTTTTGCTCAAAGCTTTTGTTGCCAGAGCGTTTGTAAAAGTGATTTTAGAACCTGGTTAAGGCCCCCCGCTGCTCAATTTAGTCCCACACCCCCTACATTCCAGTCACACACTGTTACCAGACTCTGTGTGCCAGCATTTCCAAACTCTGATGAGGTTTTCTTCTTTTTTTGAATAATCCCATCAGACAGTCACATCAGACTTTGTCACATCACAGATCTGATTGGTCCGGTGGGCAGTTCATTACTGAAAGATCACAATTGGTCAGCCTGTATGAATGCAGAAACGGAGTAGCCTGGCCAGGATCAGAGAGCATAAAAAACAAATAATAACGATAATTAGGAAACCTCTGTTGGGTGTCTTTCTCCACTTCCTCTGCTATAACTAGATGTTTTTGGTCAGGAAAGTCTTGAGGCGTAATTTCAGAGGTCAGGGGCTCTGCAGTGGCCGAGCTAGCAAGTGATTATTGCTCAGCTGTTTCGTTTTACGATCCCCTGTGGTGTGAACGCCACAGAACTTTTCCTCCTCTGACAGACAGACAGGCTGTAGACAGATGACAGAACCTCCTGGTCCTGCTGAAGGGTGTCAGGGAGAGAGGGAGAGCTGGGGGGAGAGGAGGGAGAGGGGAAGGGATTGCTAATCTTCCGTGGTTTAGTGCTTCCTCCTGTGAGCCCTGGAGAGAGAGAAGAGGAGGCCTACTGCCGTGGAGTTTCTTTCTTCTGGAAGCGTAATGGACGCCTTGTCTCACTCTCTTACTCCTCCTGCCTGTTTCATCTGCTTTTCAGTCAGACGCAATGGTTTTTTCACTCCTGTCAGTCGTCACACGAGGATCGTGATAATGTGGAAAAGCAACACTTCTAATCGGGATAATGTCGCATTGTCAGGTCCTTGGCAGTTCCCAGCCCAAATTCCCAGTTATTGCCGTGTACCCAATGGCATGAAGTCTGTCAGTGAAACCAGCTGGGTCATCCTGTTAACTCACATGTTTTCACTAATCCTGGGGGGCCAAACAGGGAAGACACATGCTTGAAGGGCATGACTTAAATGTGTGCTATGGGTCCCTGTCACGGAACCAGTGGGAAAATTGCCTCCTCCACACATGCACGCAAACATACATTCTTTCCTTAGACTCACTGCTGTGCTGCTAACAGTCCAGACAGTGGATAAAACTAACAATATAACAAGAGTAAAATAGCTTCTATAATGGTAAGAGTTTCTTTTCTCCATGTGAATTTCGCATTCCAAGAATCTGTCAAATATCATCCGGGCGTGAGTGCGGTTTGATGTCTTCCGTGCCAGGATGTGATATATGTACCTTCTAAGATGCCAACTGTGGGGGCTGGTGTTTCAAGTATGTTTTACCAGCACAGTGTCATGTCAGAGCACGTTTTGGATTTTACCGGGAGCTCGTCGGCCTCCTGTTATCTGTTCTAACTGAAAAGCAGCACCGATCCAGACAGATGTTTTAGGACGAGAGCTGATTTTTATTTGTAATGCTACCCCTAACGCTTATTTGAGTCATGTCACTTGTTTTGTAATTGAGAAAAACATTTGAGTGGAAGCCTTTGAGGCTTTTGGAGAATCACCATTGTGATGTCGAGGACATAAATGTCCTGGGCGTGTTTAGTGGGGTGCCCTGGGGAATTGTGGGAACCTTTATTGTTAGCTGGAGGGTTTAAGAACCAGCCAATTGCATCACATTTCGCTTTCAGTCTGTGTGAATACTGCCACGCTAGAAAGGAAAACTAAATATGTACTTGGGTCTAGAGTGTCAACAGCACGGCCACCTTCATCCCACTGCCGGCTAGCCTCGGAAACAGTGTTGGATGACCAGTAGGGGGCACTCTTCCCTCTGGTCTAATAAGATCATCTCAGGACAACGAGGGGGACATTGCCCTAAGATGGTGTTGTTCTGACCTGGCTGTCACAGATTTTTTTTATCGTCACCTTTTCATTTAAAACGGGACATCTCTGTCCTCAGTGACGCTTTCTCAGTCAACCTGACTCTGGAAGCACTGCGGAGTTTGTATTTTATTGAACATTCTGGTGCCCTCTGCTGGTGAGCTTGTGCTACAAATACCTTCATATTGTCAGTCTCTCCAATGGTTCGTGAATGTCTTGACCATTTCAATCCTCAGCTACCCAACATGTTCGGCAGTCTGAGCTCCACCATCATGTCCCTGATGATCGGCTCCTATGCCTCCTCCGCCGTAACTTTCCCGGGAGTCAAGGTAACCACAGCTATGGCAACAGAGATGAATGCTCTTGTATAAACACTGACCCGTCTCAAAAATACAGGAATAATGCAGGCTTCTCCTGAGTTTGTTATGTGAAGAAATGCAATGGCATTTCATTTGTAGTCTTTTATGCAAATAAATAAAGTGAGATTTCATTGATTGCAATGAACAGAACTGCAGATGTTATGGCAGTTTAATGAAAACCCTTGGCTTTCGTACTACTAAATGGTACATACATAAATATAAACTAAACTGTCTGTTTCCCCTCCCCCGTCAGTTGATTTATGATGCGGGCGTGTCGTTCCGGGTGATCATGTGGGTGTGGGCGGGTGTGGCCGGCCTCGTCTTTCTCAACTGCTTCTTCAACTGGCCAGCGGAGACTTTCCCCACGGCGGACGAGGTGGACTACAGGTTGGTACGACACGATAACAACGTTTCTACGATGCCAGCGTACGCAGTCGCTGTGACAGTATTGCCACAACACTTCCACACAGTTCCAGGATAAAACCACCCGATCAGACTGAGTGACAGTTAACTGTCACCATAGTAAAATGCAGCATAGAAGCAGCCAACGATAATAAACAGCTCTTTCTGTCCAACAGCAAGAAGTTAGCGCTGACTGCTGTGTCTGGGGACCAGAAGGGTGTGGGAGAGAGGCTGAGTCAGAAGAACGGAGACATAAAAGAAGACCTGAAAAACTCCACTGAGAAACTCCCAGCAGACACCAAGAGTAAGTTCTCACACCTGGAATAACCTCAGCTCTCACATACATGACATCACACCTGAAAAGAAAACATCAGTTCTCACATGGATGACATCACACCTGAAAAGACAACCTCAGTTCTCACATACATGACATCACACCTGAAATAACCTCAGTTCTCACATACATGACATCACACCTGAAAACAGAACCTTACAACCAGTGAATACTAATTGTGTGTCTCCTCACACCTACTTTCTCTCTATTCCCCTTTACTCCTTCCTCTCGCTCTGATCTATTTCTCCCTCTATTTCTCCCTCCCTCTCAGATTCTGTCCCATTCCGTAAATCTGTTTTTTCACCTATCTTCCTCTGGAGTCTGATTACCATGGGGATAACTCAGCTTAGGATAATTTTCTTCATGGGGGCCATGAACAAGATGCTGGAGTTCCTCGTCACCCACGGCAACCCTCACTGTGAGTAACTGACCAGCCAGACCAATTCACATTCGACTGACCAACACATCATTTGATCATTTGTTTGCCCTGGTTTCTACCATTTGTGTCCTAACACAGTTGACCTGTTCTGTCCTCAGCTTCTAAAGAGATGATTGAAGAGGCGGAAGATAAAGGCGAGTAATGTCCCTTGGTGTGTGTGTGTGTGTGTTCCGGGCAAATACATGTGGGTCCCAGGTGAATGGGTCCCATCAAGTTTATTTTTGCCTGTCCATGCTGGGAAAAAGGCGGTTTCTAATTCAGTGGTTAGGTTCAGTTCAAAATGTACCGTTTGAGGTTAGTTTTAAGATTGGGGTTACTTTGAGGTTTGAGCAATAGATGTCAGGTTAGGCGTAACATGTAGGTTAAGTTTAGGTATTAATGTAAGGTTAACATTGGGTTAAGATTAAGGTTAGGTGAAGATTCAGGTTAGGATAGGATTTGGGTTGGAAGATAGGGACCATGGACTTCTGGTTTTCTGGATCCTACAAGGATAGGAAAATGTGTGTCTAAATGTTTGTGTTCTTATCTTCTCTCCAGTGAGTTTCTACTCGTCTGTCTTCGGAACCATGCAGCTTCTTTGTCTACTGACCTGCCCTCTGATTGGCTACATTATGGACTGGAGAATGAAGGAGTGTGTGGATGACACCGGCAAAAGCGCAGAGATGGAGAAGAGGTGCGTGGGAGATTAACCTGAGAGGGAGAGCTGCTGAGTGAAAGTGAGCGTGAGGTCGTTGTCTTTCTCTGACTGTCCCGGTCCAATCCCACACAGACCTGCAGGCCGGCCGGGCAGAGACAAGAAGATCCAGAAAATCACCAATGCCATGAGGGCGTTCACATTCACCAACCTGCTACTGGTGGTGTTTGGAATCTGCTGTTTAATAGATAGCTTGCCGCTCCAGGTAGACACACACACACACACACACACACACACACACACACACACACACACACACACAC
>JACXGJ010010591.1:0-21581 GCA_016801105.1 Esox niger
CAGTCCCCTCCAAAAGTATTGGAACGGTAAGGCAAATTCCTTTCATTTTGTTGGTCACTGAAGACATTTGGGTTTAAGATCAAAAGAGTATGAGTCAAGAGTTCAGAATTTCAGCTTTAATTTCCTGATATTCACATCTAGATGTGTTAAACAACTTAGGACATATCACCATTTGTATTAGACCACAGCATTTTTAGGTGAGCAAAAGGAAAGGAAAAAATAATCGTAAAGTAAATAACATTTCATATTTGGTGGTATAACCCTTGCTTGCAATAACTGCCTCAAGCCTGCGACCCATCGACATCATCAAACTGTTGCATTCTTCATTTGTGATGCTATTCCAGGCTTTTACCGCTGCTTCTTTCAGTTCTTGTTTGTTTTGGGGTGTTTCTCCCTTCCGTCTCCTCTTATGGAGGTGAAATGCATGCTCTATTGGGTTAAGGTCAGGTGATTTACTTGGCCAGTCTAAAACCTTCCACTTTTTTCCCTTGATGAAGTTGTTTGTTTTGTTGGCAGTGTGCTTTGGGTTATTGTTCTGCTGCATGATAAACTTCCTCCCGATTAGTTCCAATGCATTTCTCCATAAATTGGCAGACAATATGTTTCTGTACACTTCTGAATTCATTCTGCTGCTACCATCACCAGTTACATCATCAATAAATATTACTGAGCCTGTTCCAGAAGCAACCCAAGCCATGACATTACCTCCACCATGCTTCACAGATGAGCTTGTATGCTTCAGATCATAAGCTTTTCCTTTCTTTCTCCACACTTTGGCCTTTCCATCCCTTTGGTAGAGATTAATCTTGGTCTCATCAGTCCATAAGATTGTGTTCCAGAACTTTTGCAGCTCATCTCTGTACTTCTTTGCTAATTTCAATCTGGCCTTCCAATTCTTACTGCTGAGGAGTGGTTTGCATCTTGTGGTGTGATCTCACGATATTTCTGTCATCAACTACTATTGTTTTCCTTGGCCGACCTGTTCGACGTCTGTTGCTCAGTACACCAGTGGTTTCTTTCTTTTTCAGGACATTCCAAATTGTTGTGCTTGCTATGCCCAATGTTTGTCCAATGGCTCTGGTCGATTTTCCTTCTTTTCTCAGCTTGACAATGGCTTGCTTTTCTCCCATAGACAGCTATCTGGTCTTCATGTTGGTTTATCCTCTTTAACAAGAAATGCTGTCTTCGTAGGTTCAAACCAAGGATGGAAACTTAGACTAGTCATGCAGAGCTATTTAATGTTTGAACAATCAACCTAAAAGGCAACACCTGGGCAACAAGTAACATCTGTCAGTCACATGTTCCAGTAGTTTTGCTCACTTGAATAATGGCTGGATTCAAACTAAATGTGGTGTGTCTTGAGTTGTTTAACACGTCTAGATGTGAATACCAGGAAATTAATGCTGAAATTCTGAACTCTTGTCTCATACTCATCTTTTGATGTTAAACCCAAATGTCTTCAGTGAACAACAAAAACAAAGGATTTTGCCTTTTTTTTTTCCATTACTTTTGGAGGGGACTGTACATATTACCCAGCAATCATAATTGAAAATCTTTATATGAAAAAAATACCAAAGAAAATTAGAAATTATTAATTTAATAGAATAATTTGTATAGTTTATATGTTTTATGTGTATATAGAGTAAGCATATAATTATGTTATAGATTGCTAGTCGTTATTTTACCCAAGCAAATTTTACCCAAGCAAAACCATGAGAAAGGTATGCCTTTTCATATTTAGCAAATGGTACCACTTCTAAATTAGTATCAGTTCATCTTTGAATACAGGTGTTTTTCTGAGGTTGCAAAACAAGGCCCACTTCTCCACTCAACACAGTTTTCCAGGGCGTGTGCTCTCTATGGGCACCTGAATGCCATGGGCCCAAGTGTGACTGCACTGATTGCATTGTCTGTATTTACGCCTCAGGTGTAGTCTTAAAAGATGTGTTAAAAAACGAGAAGACTGGATTCATAATGAATGATAGAAAGTATTAAGCCTAGCAGACTGTCGACAAAACAAGATGAATTTGACATTTAATGAATTGCTTAGTTAATCGTCACAAAATCCCTTTAACAAAGAGAGGGTGACTGAGAGTTCATACAATTCAAGTCTCCCAAATGTAGCTTGGGTAATACAGGTGATCAGTCAGGTCATAGATGTGGTTATGTTAAAAAGACACATTGATCTTACTGGGACTTAATCTGAAAGAATAAGTGACTGGAGTGGCACAATAAATGTGGTGAGAAAAAACTTGTTCACAGTTAAAACACCTTTACTGCTCTTACAGTGTAAGTAAAAACAATACTATGACATCAATGACATTTATGTCAATATTGACAATATTGTTGAGTTTTGAAACTGAAAACACATTACTGTATGACAGCCCATACATAAAATAATATAACATATATCTAGGGGAAATATAATAATAAAATATAATACAATATGTAAATATATATATTTTAATGTATCCTAAAATGTAACATAAACATATTTTTTAATAATATCATTAAAAAAATGAAATTTTGAATGAAAACAGTCCACCAAAAACATTTTATTAGCTCCAATGAACCCTTGGACTGCAGCTTGTAAATGATAAAATGTATAACATAAAGTGTTCAGTCAGTAGGCGTAAACATGTATCACTGACTAACCTCTTCAAATAGGGTTACTGAAAATAGCTGCTATACAAGAGCAAAAACAATCAATACAAAACATCATCACAAATGTGTGTATGCTTTTGTTACACAGAAGAAGATTTTCTGGGTTGTCGACAGGAAGAGAGGTGGTTGTTCTGTTTGTCAAGTCTTAAGACAGTTGTCCACAGACAGGGAATATTCTCTCTATGGACACAGTGGCAGAAACCAGATCCAGTTCAGCAGGACACTGTTTTTGAACAACAACCAGGACAGGACAGGAGAGGTGACTGTGTAAACAGGGTTCACCTTTTTGCCATGTATTTAATACACTGCCAGGTTGCCCGTCTGACTGAACAGACACCTAAGACACAATCCTCTTTGGAACTAAGTCATATTTTAGAAGCACTGACCGGGGTGCTTGCTCACCACGCTGGCGTCTTCTTGTGGTCCTGCTGCTCCACGACTGTACTCTCTGATTCGCTGAAGGACAAAAGACTCTACTTCCCTCCTCAGTGGCTCCATCTCTGTTGAGTAAAGTGCCAGAGACACACTTGGGTCCATCAGGCATGCTGCTGCAGGGGTTTGATCAAAGATGGCTGCCAAAGGATTCAGTATGCATGCAAAGCACATTGCGCAGGGACTTCAGGGGAACCTGTGCCAACTGTTTTGCAACAGTAGTTGACTGTGAGCTTGCCTCAAGGTTGAAAAGGCATGGCACTACATCAGAAAGTGACTGGCTGTCAGTTTGAAATTGGTCGGTATGGACTAAGAACAATTCCAGCAACTTCACATGTTGTTATAGCTTAGCTCAGTCACTGGTTAGCAAGTTCATCTCAAAGACCGGATGAGGCTTTGTCTCAATCATATCAAATATTCAGTTCCAGCGTTTGGTACAACCTCAAGTGAGGGTTTGGCCACATTTTTGGCCACAATTTCCAGACAGCGGGTATCTTCCCCTTGGTTATAGACACATTGGCCAGCATTTTTTGGAATTTTAATACATCCCAGTCTTGAAGCAGGCATTTTTTGGAACAATAAAGAACACAGAACAAAATGGAATTCAGTTATTTTAAAGACACAAAAGTAAAGATACAGTCATCTGTGCCACATTCCCCAATAATTCATTATCAAACAAAAAAGAGCAAATGCTTTTTATGATACTACTGTACTTATCATAGATACTACTGGACTTTAGATCTGTTATGTACAACTGTATTGAGTACTTTTTTATGGGAAAATTACATTTAAGGAGGAACTGTGTGAAATCCTGCCTGAAACATCTACAAGACTGAATTTAAACAATAACAGAACTTATGTCCTCCTCTTCCCTTATCAAATGAAACTGGAATGGTATTAACATGCCCAGGGTGTTTTAGGTGGGGTGAGATTGTACTGCATGTTTTTAAAGTCATTTTGAGGAGTCAGTATGTAAAGTATAAATGGGTAATGACTCAGGCACTCAGAACAATTGCGTAAAAAAGTATTTGAAAAAGTTATTTGAAACATTAATTGCAGATGCCTTCTGGTAATTAATGCTTGTATTTATGGTAGTAGTACATTAGAAATCTTACCAACAATTGGTGCCTTCAAATCATGAAGTTACACTAGCTCGCTAATGTTGCCTAAGTAACTTATGTAATTAAACCTTAATTTATTAACATTAGACATCTTAACACTAATATGAAAATTATCCCAAGCTAGCTAGTTGCTAGTTATGGCTATAAAAGGACGATGGATGTTTTGGTTACTAGTTTGGTTCCTCATTATCAGGGTCCGATTGAGATTCAAACATTTCTGATGTGCCTATTAAAATTCTGGCAATATTCTCTTGCCTGTTCTCCAATAGCTTGGTAGCCTTGACTGTTTGAGTTGTTGTCAGGTTTGACCAGTAGGATTTTTCTTCAATGGTTTGTCCCGGGTGTTCAATATGCTCTTGAGCAAATCACACTGTGCCTCATTGGATAGGTCCTTTCTTGCTTCATCTTTCAGCAGACCAGATTATCTTTCTTCACTCTTTGAGAATCTTTTATATTGATTTTCATAGCAATAAACCAGTTTAAAGTTAGTCTTGTAGTGTTTTAAACGTTTGGGATAATTTTCTATTTAGAAATGTACAAAATAATCTGTGTCAATACTCTTTTAAATGACAGGTTGCTATGTATATACACTTTTTAACAGTTTGCCATGTTTTGTCTCTTTTTAATATTTTTTTTATATTACTACTTTTTGTTAACATAGATTGCTATATTTCAGCTGTTTATAATCTCAGCTTGCAATGTTTCGACACTTTTCATGTAAGCTAATAAAGTTGGTTGTCCCATGCAGCTCCTGGTTCGGTCGACATTGTTGCTTTCTCAGCTTGACGTTATCCAGAATTTTTCCCAGTAATCCCTGTTCTATACAAGCTGCCATCTTCTAATGTTACAATAAATGTGCTTTTAATTTTCGAGTAAGAAATAATGTTGGGCTTAGCATTTTTTGACCATGTGCTAATTTTGTATTTGCTGTTGCCGTTATTCTTGGCTATGGCAACTATTTTCAAGTGCGAGTCGCTATTGGTTGCTTGATATGTTGCTACAAGTAACTTTGTGCTATTAGCGCTAGAATATCTTGCAAATTTACTTTACTGCAGCTCAGTTGCAGTCATCAACATAAGATGTTTTTCATGTTCTCATGTCGCCTGTTGCTGTGAGTGAAGTCACCAAATGCTATTAAAACCAATCTCAAAATCTAATAAAAGCGGCTAAAACATGGTGCCAGAGTTGCTACGCTAGCAACCCAGGCTTCTTAATGTATTACCAGTTAACCATTGATAGCTAATTATAGTGATAACAAAGCTAGATGTATCTGAAACATTGCACATTCTTTCATTATAGCATACTAGTTTTTGTGCAGTTTAAATTTTTACTTGTAAATAAACTCCTTTTTCTTGTAGATGTGTAATTTTACTATTAATTCTCATGCACTATAATTATATTTCTGTTAACATGCTGTATCGTAATCTTTTTTACAATAGTTTCGGCAAGTTTCAATAAGGTCACCTAAGAATTACATCAGAGGTGTGTACAATAGCTTCTGTTTTTCAGAAAATGTTTTCTTATTAGAGACAGGGCAAGAAGCTTCACACTAGTGCATGATGGGATGTGCCCTCGGCTTCTTGTTTTCTCTAGGACACACTCACACACAGGCACGCACGCACACGGGCTGAGAAAACGCTTGTAGGACAGTGACTGTCTGCAAGGTCAGAGTAGGCAACAGCCTGGCTATATGTTGTTGTTCTCTTGGTGTTTCTCTTCTCCCTGTCTCTCTGTGGGGTGGCTGGGCACAGTGTGTTGCCCGCCTCCCCAGATCTCTCCCCTATCTGGTCAATACGAGCACGCAGCTTCTGACGATCAATGCGGGGTCAATACCTCTCAGACGCCTGCCTCTTTGTGCTCCCACTGATTTAGCTACCTCCAACCCCGCTCTTCTTTTTTTTTTACTTTTCTTCCCCCTTCTCTTTTTTATGACCTGTGCACTTAAATGCGTTGCCTCGTTGAAATTAGAGACGCAGTAGTAAATCTGCGACGCGGGGTGTGTACCGCTCTTTCCGTCCAACACAATAAACCAACCCCTCGTCAGGGAGGCACACGGCCATGATTCCGCTGTCTCTGCTGATATGACCCCCCCCACACACACACACACACACACACACAAACACACACACACACACACACACACACACACACACACACACACACACACACGCCTCTCCGTAAGCAGGAACCAATAAGCAAGTACACGCACACTCACATACACGCAAAGCGTGTATTAATGCGATGCCTGAATGAGCATGACGTCCATTATTATGCCTTGTCCCTCAAAAATCAGTATTTGCAAAAAAAATCTCAGTGTAACCCGGAGGAAACCATCAGTCCCAATTCTACATGAATCAGTGACAGGCCACATGGGTCCAGTGATGTTCTGGTAATTTCCTGCTATGATAACAGAGACAGTGACGATATGACCTGCAGTTGAGGCTGCGTTAAGGGCCAAAGTCCAGGCCATAGATCTGCTTAGCTGTACGTGAGATATTCTCCTAGTTGTTTGTCAGCTTTCATTGAGGAATTGCAGACAACTGTTGCATCCCGCAGCCAAATGTGATGAATTTAAAATAGATACAGATATATTCTTCCGCTCCCCGACAGACAGAGGGAGGATGTGTGGGTGGCCGTAGAACGTGTTGCGAACACACTGAAGAGACTTGTCTCAAAATGACTTCTTCCTATTATATCCTCCAAGTCTGGTAACGTGTTACGGAGGGTTACGGCTGATTGTTCTCCTGTTTTGTAAGAGAACGAGGCCAGAGGTGTTTGTGTCGTGTGTCAGATCTGTTGCTATTGGGGGTGTGTGGACACGTTTGATCCAGGTCAGAAGACTGACCTGCGTTTGGATGACTGAAGGCACGCTAGCGCGTTAGCAGATTAGGTAACAGCGTTAGGGAGCGGAGGGGTTGTCGGGACTTGTTGCGGTGTTTGGACAGACTGGGTTCACAAAATTGGCTGGAGAGGGGGTAGGCTCCATACTAGCACAAGACATAAAAAAATGTTAAAGAGACATTTCACTTTTTCCACTCCTGGCTGCTGTTACTGACAGGCTTTCAATGAGTGTAGAAGGCCTGGGTTTACTTCACATTTCCATACCTGTGCTGTATGGAAATGTGAACTAGCCAATCCGACTAGCCAATGACAGCAGCCGTCCAAAACCCGGACTCACAAAGACTCGAGCAGAAAACTACACGGCGTTGCTCCGCGTCCCCGGCGCGGCGCCTGACAAATGTCCCCCCTTTCCCAAAGTGACACGTGATTGAACGACCCCCGTGGTGCCCGGTGACATTATGGTAATTGTCATTACCGGGGCTGGAGTGCGTGCGTGACTGACGCCATTAGAGAGAGTGCAATTACAGTAGGCTTTTGGCGACCTTGCTGACTGGAGGAGGTCAGGGCTTCTCATTAGAGTGCGGTGGAAGGCAGCCCAGTGTCTCGACTGTGCCAATCAATAAGAGCGCAGCCCGGCCCGTGCTAATCACGGCCGTCGCCACGACACAGCCCAGCCGCCCGCCGCATCGCCCGACCCCCCCCCACGCCGCCGCTGCCCCCGTCACTACCCTGCACCTTATTTACACATACACACCCGTGCACGCACACAACACACACGCACACGGACAACACACACATTGTCATTCACCGTCCCCCTAGTATGAGAAAGGCCGTTTACTGTGTGTTACAAATCTAGTAAACAGGAGAACAGGGCTATGTGTACTATATAAGTGTTACAGGGCTATGTTTTACGGGGCTATGTGTTACAGGGCTATGTGTTCCAGGGCTATGTGTACTATATAAGTGTTACGGGGCTATGTGTTACAGGGCTATGTGTACTATATAAGTGTTATAGGGCAATGTGTTACAGGGCTATGTGTACTATATACGTGTTACAGGGCTATGTGTTACAGGGCTATGTGTACTATATGTATTATAGGGCTATGTGTAGTACACATGCTATACCACATGGGCTATAGGGCTATGTGTACTATGTCTTAATGATGACGCAGGTCTGTATGGACGTTTCTGTTTGTTGAATAGCTGTGTGCTAGGCGCCTCAAGGCAGGAGGGAGGTATGCGGTTGGACTGTGCGTGTCGGGGTGTCTGAATGTGTTCTCCGCGCGGGAATGTTGCGAGGTGCGCTAGTGTGTCCGGGGCGTTGTGAGGTACATGCGCGTGCGAGCGTGCGACTCGTGTGGCCTTGACATCCACAGTGGGTGTAGGCGGACTTGTGTCGTCTAGTGTGCTCTTCGTGTGCGAGAGTGTGGTTCTCCGCGCTGTGTGTCCAGGGCAGTGCGGTGTGAGGTATGCGGTGTGGCTCCGGGGCAGGCAGTCAGGCGGTGAGTCAGTTGTCCTCGGAGACTGAGGGGGGGGAGGCCGGCCGGCCGGAGGGCTCCTGGCTCCTGCACATTTCCGCGCTGTTCGCACTCCAGTGGTTCAGTCACCAGCCGGGCCTATTAAATCAAGGGCCCCTTTCGACAAAGACTGCCAATTATGCCCGGCCGAGACGCCGTCCCCCCACACCCCCCCCCTCGCTCACTCTCATTCTCTCACTCGCTCTGTCTTTCTCTCCTTCCCATTTTCTGTCCCTCTCCGGGTTTCTCTGCCGCCCTCTTTTTTCTTCTCCGTCTTCTCGTCTCTCGCTCGCTCTGCCTCACTCTCCCGGGCTACTGTCCAACGGGAAAACCTGATCTCATCTCTGCCAATCCCCTGGTTTCTGTGTGAAGGGGAAAAAAGCCCCTTACGTGGGCTGATCTTTGCGGTGGCGGCTGTGACTGCGGCCTAACGCTGGTGCCCCATGGCTGTTCTGGCTGAGTGCCTGTCTCCCCCCCCCGACAACCCCCCCCACCCACCCTCTACAACGCGGTTTACTCTCCCTCTCTCTGTCTCTGCCTTGCTTGTCCCCTTGTTTGGCTGACCTTTAGTCCCTTTGGGGACAAGGCGCGGGATTTGGAAGGGACATTCACGGGCATGGGCATGACTTCTAGATGTCCTCTAGTGTGAGCAGCGTCCTGTGCTTGGAATTTGTCATTGGCGTTTATGAGACACGATCCGCTTCCGTCTGCCTCGTGTCATTATCCTCGCCTGCTCGCCACGCTGGCGGAAACCAATCTTCCAACAGGTATTTGAGAAGATCTGAGGTTCAGGTCTGTGATTTTTTCTCTCATCCAACATGATACAAGGGCAAGTGACTTGGATGTTACTGGTTGAAAATGAGGTTTTTAGTCACAGGATCGTCCCCTGTTACTCTCGGTGTAGCCAAATACACAGTCTGTCTGTTTGACTGTGTGGGTGTGTGCCTGTGCCTCTGTGTGTGTGAGCGAGTGTGTAAATGTGTGTAGGCGGTCGCGGGTGGGGGTGTTTGGCTCTGACAGAGATGCCACAGGGAGGTGACCTCAAGCTGGGCGCCACGGTTTTTCGTCGACACGCCTTCCTTCTGCAGAAGACACGAATCCCCCTGAGACTGCCCCAAGCTTTTCTCCTCCAGCTTTCACTCTCTCACTCTCTCCCTCTCTCTGTCCCATCTTCTATCCTCTATCTGGTTTTCTATTCCTCCACAATAATCTTTGACAGCGAAGGGAGAGAGAGAACATTTTGAGCTTTGCTTCGTAGGTTTCTTTTGAACATGATTGAAAGGGCTCTCTGAAACTCCCAAACTCAAGACCAAATATTTCACTATAACACATGCTGGAGGAACAGTGGACAGAAGCCAAGTTTTGCTAAAAAATACAACAGTTATGGGCAGTCAAAACAGCAGAATTCCAATTTCCTTTTTAAAAGGGACATTTATAACAACATATCTCAGATTTACTCCAGAAACCCCAGAAAGGACAAACTGCTATGAAACACCTTACTCGTTGCAAGTAAGAAAGCAATAAGAACCTGGCTATAACCAGAAATACCATCCGTACAGTACTGGATTAATATAATCAACAACCGCCACCTAATGGAAAAAATAACAGCTAAAATGCTCTTACAACATAAATAGACACCATACATAAATGAAGAAACAACAGAACCCACTACACAAAAGACCACAGATCATTGAACAGCAGAAGACACCAAAAAAATCCACAGAAAACAAAACCAGGAAGGGTTTTATGAAATGCCACTCAATTTGGTCCCATGTCTACTGTGACATGTCCTGTGAGATGCTGTCGTTGTCTTGGACAGAGGCATTTTCTCCAGGATATCATTATTCGGTTTGACCAGAGACTAACATAAGTTGGAGCTTCAATATGTTTATGATGTCTTCGTTTGATGTCAGCGGGCCATGTGGTACATATGAACAAAGGGAAGACTTTGGAAGACGATTAAAATGTGCTTGAAATCGTCAGTGAGGTTCTGGACTCATGACAGCGAGGAAAGTACCGTTCGAGGGCGTGGCATATTGTTTCGGGGTTTGGGGGGAACAGAGATGCTTGTTTACCGTCCTCTGAGGCGCCGGCAGATTGCGCCATGCCCTTTCTGTTGCCTCACCGATACCCTGAGCGTTCTGCCCCGACATGCAGCCTTTTAAACTGTGTAAATGCAAATGGCTGTCCGTGACATCACAGGTACCTACCCACTGTTAACACATGTGGGTAGATGGGGAGGTTCACGGACCAGGAAGATGGGATGTGTCTTAGTTCACGGTTTGATTCAGAGGCAATTAGATGACGTAGTTAAGACATTGATGAAGCCACCTTATGGACACCAAACCCAGTTGTCTGTAATGATTCTTCAAAACTCCGTTTCTCAACAAAGCTGCTCTTTATGTAAAATGTACCATTTAGGTTATAAAGTTAAAATAAAATTCAATCGGTGTGTGTTACCAAGTATGTCTGGGTTTGTGTGTGCTTGCGCGAGTGCGTGCGTGCGTGCGTGCGTGCCTGCGTGCCTGCGTTCTCTTCCTCTCTGCAGTCCCCACATCTTTAATCCCTTTTATTGAAATCCGTGTCACCTGCCGCCCGCGCAGTCCAGCACCCTGAAGCGCCAACCGGCTGGCATAGTGACGGGCACTGCGGCGGGAGAAGAAGAGAGAGATGGAGACAAAGATGGAGCAGTAGAGAGCGATGGAGAAATAGATAAAGAGAGAGTGAGAGAGAGAGGAGGCTCTAACAAAATGAGACTGCAAACTTCTCGGTCACCGCACGTGTCGGGACACTCAAACGCTAAATGTGATTGGTTATTCGGAGAAGCAGCATCCCTGCATGGGTGTGTATTAAACATGTGTATTTCAGTAAAGTGAGGAGGCACCTGCCATGTGACAGGTCAAAAACGAGAGCAGGGTTGGAGTTGATCAAGTGTGGGGAAAACGACTAGCAGTCGAATAAATTCTTTGCTAAACCGGCACATCATTCCATTTTGTTTCCAGTTCGATTAAAAAGAAATGAAAAAAGAAATACAAATAAAATCTACCCATAGACTGATAATGGTCCCTGAGGCTTTTGTCATACTGAACAACAACAGTTCTTGCATTCCTACAGACTCGGTACTGTTAAGTCCATAACACTATTGTGTCCTCCCGCTGGTTGTCCTGGTCTAGTAGGGCTTTAGAGTCAGGGCGGCCATCTTGGATGTGATAAAAGAGAGAGCTTGTTGTCCGTCAGGTCTCTCTCCAAGTGCATTTTTCCTCCATGCTTCTGCTCTCCTCTCCTTTACACCTGGGAGCTGGGCTGACTATATATTCTGTAGAGAGGAGAGTCGGGGAGAAGGAGGGAGATAAAGAAAGAGACAGAGAGAGGGAGGGACGAAGCAGAGTGCCAGGCAATCCTGCAAACCTGTGACACATTAATTATTAACAAACTCTGACTAAATGCGTAAACTCTCTCCCTCTCCTCTCTCTTCCTCATTCTCTACCTCTTTCTTTAATTTACCATCCACTCTCTCTCCACGGGAAACACTTTCTCTCCTATATGCTTTTTCTCCACCACAAACACACACAGACAAACACCCCCCCGCCCCAATAGCCTAGCCTGACGCCTGACTCTCTTTTCTGTGGAGTTTTTCTTCTTTTTTTTCACGGCGAGGTGCCGTGTGCTGCTCGTAAAATGAAGTGGAGCATGTCGGGGGAGGGGGGGTTTGGGGAGGGTGACAACAGTGTCAGGCACAAGGCCCCAAGAGAGAGATAGAGAGAGAGAGAGAGACTGAAGGGAGAGGGGGGAGGATGGAGGCGGAGTGTCCAGAGGCAAAGAGCGAAAAGGAGAGGGGGTGAGTGAGGGGAGGCAGTGCTAGTCAGAGTGAGGCTCAGGTGTTGCGTCCCAGGTGTAGATCTGTTCATTAAAGGTGCAGGGAAGTGGGCCTCTCCGCTGCTCTACCAAGCCAGTCTCCAACGCACAAACCAAGAGACTCACATGCAAACACACCAACGCATTACAAACGAATGCAGTTTCCATTTGAAAAGAATTCTGAAATGGTCAGAATGAGACAAATTATTTGTGAAGAAGAAGGAAAAAGTCTATAAATACTCAGATAAAGTCTATAAATACAGCAGCTGTTATTGAGGACACTTATGCTAGAATCCTTCATGTAAAAATCCAGTATGTCGGTTTGGCATATTACAGCAATGACTGCAACCGACGAACACCGTCCTTTGGTAGATACATGCGACAGAATGGCAGAATCTTTTTTCGGACCGCGTACTTTGGCACACCTAGACTCTGTTTTGTCCACAAAACAATGCAATAACGAAGGTGACTGTGTGAACAATGGCATTGTTTCCCATAATACGGTTTCAATCCTCCGACCCCCTGTGGCTAATAGGGTACAATTGAGCTGAGTTAAATTTGGTTTGACACAATACAGTAAATCAATTCGACAAAATTCCCTTTTGTTCAACCCGAAAGGTCTGACTCACCGTGCTTGTTGCTAATCATTAACAAGACAAAAACGGGACGGAATCTAAAATCAATGGAGTAGGTGTTCTGCTGAATATCCTACCTGAACGTGTGTCTGTGTTCACACGCAAAAGCCTGTGTGTGTGTGTGTTTGTGTGTGTTTGTGTGTGTTTGTGTGTGTTTGTGTGTGTGTGTGTGTGTGTGTGTGTGCATGTTTGCGCGTGTGCGCGTCTGCATATTTCCTGTGGCAGGCAGGCGCTGCCTGAGCGGTCACTCTGCCCCTCAGGCTGTAGAGCGTGTTTGGCAGTGAAAGGATCCTCCCCCAGGAGGAGAAGGGGGGAGGAGGAGGCGGGAGGAGCTCTGCGTCCCTCCAACACTGTCAATACCGTCCTCCAGTGCCGTGCCGCCAACGGCTCTGTCACGTTGCTGGCTTCAGGTGGCACTGATCATCGGCTGCTGAATTATCATTTGCCTGGCAGTGGGAAACGTGCACATCAAGCTTGCCGCCACCAATAATTGTAAAACGCCGGATTTGTTAAAGCAAGGGTTGTCTGAAGGGTGATGGCACTGGGTGTTGGGTAACAGCGGACTGGACAGCTGATAGACTGTAGTCAATGGAATGCAGTAAAATACAGGGTGGGATTATCTATCATTTCTAAACCCATCTCCAAGACTACGCAAGGCCTACGGTAGCCTCTCTTTATGTTACAGCTTCTCGGTACACAGTATCCTGTGAGCCCTTCACCATCCGAAGCCTGTCACACATGGCAGACCATAATAGACACGTTGTTCTTGGACATGGTCGCTACGGGCGTGGTCTCTGTTGACATGGTGTCGGTGGACAACAATGTCTCCTTTTTTTGTGGGACTGGGTAGTGGCCTTTCCAAACACACACAGTTTGCTCTCCACCATATATTCTCCTTCTGTCATTGGGCAGCCAGGGGCCTTTTGTCAGAGGCAAAGTAAAGGACACCCACAGTCACCTCTTCCTGCTAAGAGCAGAGAGGCCCACACTCCCCTCCTGCTGCTGGGACAGGAAGTCTGGGGTTGCAGGGGCCAGCTTGTCCTAAAGTCCCCCTCCAGTCCCCTAAGTGGCTGGCCACAGGAGATCGATTGGTAGCATGGTGGGTTGAAGGACAGGACAGTGACACATCCCTTAAGACAGCTGGGCTACAACCACAGTCTGGGCTAATGAGCATGGAGGGCGGGCTATGTTATTGTGTACTATGGAGACGGTTACCGTCGACAGTCAAAAATGTGTGGGAGTCCTCATCCTCTTCATTTAAAGCGTTAGTATTGGCTATTTATTGGATTCAGTTGTGTGTAGCTGATGTTTGGTAACATTTGTGGAATAGGGCCTGAGGTCGTAGACCGAAAGCCAGCATCAGGGTTAAGAAACCTCCGCCATGATGCTACCTAGAATGCAGTGGCTTTCATATTAAAACATCACCACGGTATGGTCATGTTACGTTTGTGATTTAAGGATGTAGTGATTCCTAACGGTTTCTGAATAACGAACGAGTCCCTTGCCCTTTGCGAGGGCTTCCTTTCCCCGTGATGAACACACACTCACGAGGTTCAACGGATATAACGGCAGCCAGAGAAGCCGATCTGAAAGTGTCGCGTTACAGGACACACTGACGCGTTGTGCACTTAGTGACACTCGCAGGCTCGCGGTGATGACACACTTTGCAGGGACAGCTGCTGTGACCGTTCAGCGGGCCGGGCCGGACGGTCTCTGCGGCGAAATGGTGAAAGGCTGCCTCACCATGGCAACACTTCCCACTGCGCAGGCCCTGCAGCTGTATCAGCCGCCTGCGCACTGCATGCAAACTACACGCACACACGCGCACGCACGCGCACGCACGCACTCACGCACACACACACACACACACACACACACACGTGCACACACACACACACGCGCACACACACTTCCTGTGTAAATGTAAAAACAGACACTTTACTTGCGGACTCTGGGAATGTGCTGTAAGTATGGATGAGGATGAGGCAGAGCTCAAACGTTAACAAACATTCACAAAGGCGGAAATAATGATTCAAAATACTCATTTTACTAATTGGAGAGCTTTTCTGACCGCATGCATTTATTTTGTGCATTTCGAGATAAGGACAAGCATTAGTACTTGCTAGTATTTTACCTCCAAAACAGAGTGTGTTTTTGTAGACTATCCATAACAGTTGTCATTATATAGAAAAAATACCATAAAATGTGACACATTGTATCAAAACAGGCCAATTAAATGAAATTGTGCACACAATCTGAGTGATGACGGTCAGAATATATTCAGTTCGAGACCTGTCGTGAAAGTGTGGAATTGTATTTTTTTTAAATGAATGTTTTGATGGTTTGTGTGGGTGTGTGTTGGTGGTGGTGATGGGGATTTCAGGGGAAAGTTATTCTATAAAGTCCATGTAGCAGATAAATGGACTCTCATGTATTTTTGTAGTTAGTGCAGTATGTTAACTAATATAAATGTGTTTTATAGAAGGAATTGTACTCATGCAACTTATAAAGCAAACTTGTCTAATCTGTTAACTGTAGCACGTCCAGGAACCCCTATTATATTTATTAAGTTGGCTTTACTTAATATCAGATCTCTCGCCAACAAATCATCCTTGGTAAATGACATTATAATATCCTACAACCTAGATTTTATGTTTCTCACTGAAACGTGGCTAACTGAAGATTGTTGTGCTACTGATTTTAACGAGACAGCAACCGACAAATCTGGCTATATGAATACGTGTCGTAATGGTAGAAAAGGAGGTGGAGTGGCTCCCCTATTCATAGACACATTCCAGTGCAAAGAAAATACACTTGGTAATTTTATTTATTTTGAATACCTCTGTTTTACATTGAAGGGTGCCCCCAAAATGTTGTTTTTTACCATTTACAGACCTCTACGCTATTCTGTAAATTCTATTGTTGATTTTGACGAACTTCTCTGTTATATCTATGGATTATAAGTTGTTTATTATAACAGGGGATTTTAACATACATTTTTTGCACTACTTGACACTAGATTTGACTCAACATGTGAAAGAGCGTACGCATACTCTGGGCTACTCTAGATCTGGTTATTGAATGGTCTCAATATGTCCTGTGTAATGGTTAAAGATTTGTCCCTGTCTGATAATTTCTGTGTCTTTTCTGAATCACTAATCACCCCGGATGTTCCAGTAAACTCTGTTTCTGTTAAGTAAAGGTACATTAATGAGAGTACCAATGCTAAGTTTAAGGAAGCCATAGCTATCTCTCCAACAATAAGTGCAGAGTCAGTTGATGTACTCCTAGATAATTTTAATGGCAAAATATTGAATGTCATGGATCGTGTTACACTGGTAAAGGTAAAGAAAACCATGAGCAAACCGAAAACACCATGGAGAACCACCATGATGGTAAGCGCCCTGAAAAGAGAATGTAGGAAAGCAGAATGTTAGTGGAGGAAAATTAAACTTAAAATCCCTTATGACATCTTTAAGCATAGCCTTGGTAGCTTGTGTTAGACAGCAACATTTATCAGGAATGATCAACAAGAATATCAACAATACCCACACTCTACTTGCCATGGTCGACAAGCTTACAAACCCATTGAAGCAGACAGCATCAGAACTCATGTCCACTGTGAAATGTAATGAATTTGCTTGTTTCTTTAGTGAAAAAAATTGAAGTATTAGACGGACAATCAGAACACAGTCTAACAAGGACACTGTACTGCCACTACGACCACCAAGACATAACATAGTTATTATGTCGCAATATAATACAACTGACCAGAAATCCCTTGAAGAAACAGTTCAACATCTTAAAGCTTCCAGATGTTGTCTTGACATAATGCCATCTGGCTTTTCAAAAACTTTTAAAACTCTATAACAGTGGATCTACAGCAAATTGTTGATGGCTCTATGCAATCAAGCATTTTCCCAACATCTCTAAATACACCTGCCATTAAGCCCCTATTAAAAAAAGAGAACATTGGATGCATCTATAGTGAACAATTGTATTAAATCTCCCTTTAATAGCCAAGATCATTGAAAAGGTTGTCTTCAATTAACTCAGCAATTTTGGAAACTCAAGTGATCTCTTACACAAATTTCAGTCAGGCTTTCGACCTCACACCAGTACTGAAATAGCTCTGATAAAAGACTTAAATGATATATGGCTGAATACTGTTATTGATAAAATAACAGTTTCTGGCTCTATTAGATCAGTGCTGCACTGGACACTGCAGATCATAGGACACATCTAGACAGGCTGGAAAATATGATAGTACTCTCCAGGACAGTCCTTAATTGGTTCAGGTCTTATTTAGATGGAGGGAGTTACTTTCTCACCATTGGCAATCATGAATCTGATAGGGTGGTTATGACATGCGGAGTTCCCCAGGGATTAGTTGTTGGACCACTTCTGTTCAATCTCTATATGATACCTCATGGCCAAAATATACAAAACAACAACATTAACTACCATAGGTATGCAGATGATACTCAAATATATATGGCTATGAAACATGATGAAAACAGCTCAATAGACTCACTGTGTCACTGTATAGAGCACATAAATACCTGGATGAACCAAAATTGTCACAATAATCTTGGTTTAATTGTTTAAAATTAAGCCAAGATTATTGTGTTTGGCCAAAAAGGTAAGAGAACCACTATTAGTAAAGAGCTGGATTCTCAGGCCCATAAAACCAGGGACCAAGTGTGTAATCTTGGTGTTCTGATAGACTCAGACCTCGCATTAAACAGTCACATCAAAGCGGACACCAAAACAGCATTCTATAATCTGAAAAATGTAGTCAGGATCAAGGGCAAGGTGTCCCAAAAGACATAGAAAATCTCATCCATGATTTTATCCCTAGTAGTGTTGACTACTGTAATGGCCTGTTAACTGGACTCCCTAAAAAGACTGTAAAACAGCTGCAGCTCATTCAGAATGCTGCTGCTAGAATGTTAACCAGGACCAAGAGAACTAAGCACATCACTCCAGCATTGCACTCGCTTCCAGTCAGTTACAGAATAGACATTAAAGTAGTGCTTTTAGTCTATAAATCACTGAATGGTTTAGGCCCCAAATACATTTCTGATATGTTTGAAGATTACAAACCGAGCAGGGCTCTTAGATCTATGAACTCATGTCAGCTAGTAGAGCCCAGAGTCCAAACTAAATATGGTGAAGATGCGTTTAGCAGCTATGCTGCACCCAGCTGGAATAAACTACCAGAAAATCTTAGACGTGCCCCAAACGTATCAATTTTTTAATTCTGGTTAAAAACACTTCTCTTTTCATGCACCTATGACTGAGCACTTAAACTCAACAACACTGTTTTGCCTTTCAGATTTTATAGCGGCCTTGTGGAATATTTCTATTTTCTTATTCAATGTTGTTAGTATGATGTATTTTTAGATTTCTCTCTGTCTTTATTTAAGTGTTTTAATATTATTTAGTTGTTACTCAATTTGTTTAAACTATAATTTTTCTGTAATTCATGTTCTGATGCTATCAGAGGAATAACATCTGTGTAAATGTAACAATCTGATTCTATTGGATTTTTTTATTGTAAAGCACAGTGAATTACTTCTATGTATGAATTGTTCTATATAAATAAACTTGCTTGCTTTATTTAAAAAGTATTTTGTTTAAAATTGCACAAATTATGCTCCCTGCGTAGAAAAAACATGAAAATTCCCAGAAATATTGTTTTTGGAAGATGGAAAACAGCCATGACTTCGCTGATCCTATGATCAAATGACAAATTTTGACTGTGAAAAATTTTAACTGCGATCTGCTCCAATTATTGCCAGCTTTTTAACATAGCTAGTTGAAAATGGTAATGGAAACACATACTTAATATAATTTAAACTATTGTTGTACATAAAAACAACCATGTGTAATTGTTAGCTTTGCATAATTTAATTTTTTAATAGCCAGTACATGACCTGGGCAGTGTGAGTTAAAAGTACGTAATGTTAATTAGTGGTCTTAGTGGTATTCCCAAGGCGCATTCATTTCTTACATCTAGGCTTGTAAAGTATTATTACCACAGCTAAAACATGCAATGAATTAGCAGTGAGAGTAAGATAATCAACCATGAAAAAATGTCTTAGTGTTGTGTAATGAATTGTAGCTAGCTTGTAAGCTGTTCCAGAGTTAGCTTCCAGAAACACACGCACGCACGCACGTACGGGCACGCACGCATGCACGCACACACACACACACACACACAAAGCAAAACATTAGCTAACTAACTAAACAAAGGAAATGAGGACAACTCAAGGTGAGAAGGCCAGTTGGATAATAATTCCTTTTGGAATACAGGCTTATAGAGAGTTAGGGCTGCTTCAATAATATTAACCAGCTCAAAAAACTAGACAACTTTTTGATTGGCGTAAGAGGCAATGTAATCAGTGTGTCTAATTTCCCCTTTAACAGACTAGACTATGTTTGGATAATCCCACAGATAAATTAGTGGTAAACATGGGTATATTTTCCCTCACATTGTGATGCTGACTGCAACACGTTTTGGGTCTTTTGCCAAAGTTAGAGCTGATTTAATGAAACAGTAAATTCCAACTATTAGAACAACTTTAGTATATCATAAAAACATATTTTAAAGTTTGTAATTGTAAAAAGGCTTTAGAATATGCTTAATTATTAGTATAACTAATATATGCATTTCTGACTTTGCAAAAAAAATGCTACGCTCACTTTAAGGCAAGAAAAAACATCCTCGAGGAGACATGTAGTGGTAAGATAACTACAGTACCAGCTATCTTTGAATGATTCACAATTTCACAATGGGTGGATTTAGCAATGTATAGATTCTAAGATTCTTGTATTGTTAGCTTTAAATATAAAATTACAAATTAATTGTTATATTACCGTATTTGGGAACATATTGCCCACCATCTGCCCAGAAAGTTATGCTAAGTCACCTAAAGGACCTATTGGCCACATTTGTATAACATTTAGTTAGTATCATGGGTGATTTTAACTTAGACTGGGAATCACGGGAAACGAATAGTATTAAGGAGTTCTGTGTTGGCCTAACTTTAACCCAGCAACACATCAAGTCAACTTGGCCAAATTAAAAGCCACCTATAATGTCTACATTGATTAATTATATAATATACTAATTTAAATATATGACAAGCAGTGAATTTCTGCTTGACATTAACATGCATTAGACATGTCTGAATTCCGAAGGCCAAGCCATGATTTATCACATAAATTCAACAAGCCAAACTAGTACTACAGTATTTCACCAGTGTTTTTATCTCATCAGCAGATAAGCATGCCCCTCAAATGAGGATAAGTGTCAAGAACAGAGCCAGCCCCTGGTTTAATTTTGAAACATCTGATGCTGTTCATAAAATAAATGTGGTATGGGCAAAAAACAACCTCTAGGTCTGGCAGACTTACGACATTGAGAAACCTGTGCACATAACGTATTACAAAAACAGACTACTGTTCTGTGTAAAATACGCTACTCACCTGTAGTAGATGTCCTTACAAATTCTGGAAAACTGTAAAAACCCTGAAGAACAATGCTGCCACCACACTGCCACTGATAGTGCTGGACTCTGTAGCTATTAATGATCAAAATGCAATTGCTGATGTCGTTAATTGCTACTTTACTGCAGCAGGTGTTAAAACCTCTATACCTACACCAAATGACAGAGAAATAAATGAAAGAGGAACACATGAATATCAATTATGCAGGAACACTCAGATTTTAAGGGTCAATGGTTTCCCCCTGGTCTGCTCACTGAAAAAGAGGTTCTTGATTCATTGCTAGTTATAGACACTAAGAAAACCACAGGGGCTGAGATGGTAGATCAAGGCTTATTTGTACTGCTCCAATTATGTCTGGAGCGTTAACACATGTATTTAATATAACATTAATTTTGTGTGTTATCCCTAAAGTCTGGAAAACTGCTGATGTGCTTCCAGGGTGGGAACACCAGTATGTTTGAAAACTATCGCCCTATCTCCAAATTGTCATCCTTGCTAAAATCCCGGAGGCATTGGTAAATAAACAGTTACATGTTTATTACCTTTTTATCAGTAAATTGCATTTTGAACCAATTTTATTCTGGTTTTTGACCTGGACATTGTACTATCACAGCAACTACACTGTAAATTCAATTTTCCGCACCTCAAATGAGAACTTAAGCTGTGTTGCTCAATTTGTTGACCTGTCGAATGTGTTCAATACTATAGATCATTCAATCTTATTGAAAAAGCTGTCTTTATTGGACCTAGCCAAGGACACTTGCTTCTGGTTTAAAAATGTATTTACTGACAGAAAAGAGTCTATTTGTGACGACTACACCATCTTCAGCTCGTCCTCCCCCTGCAGGAGGCGGACCTCGGCGCTCGACGTCACCGGCCTTCTAGCACCACCGCCCGTCATCAAATCCATTGCACCTGTTGTCCTGTTTAGCGCACCTGTTTCTCATCCAGTCATTACCATTCCACATATATATGTATCCTCTGTTCCCCCTGTCTTTGCG
>JACXGJ010010592.1:0-21490 GCA_016801105.1 Esox niger
CAGCTGTATTAGCAGTGTTGTTGTTGTCATTGTAACGGCACAGCTGTATTAGCAGTGTTGTCGTTGTAATGGCACAGCCGTATTAGCAGTGTTGTTGTCGTTGTAATGGCACAGCCGTATTAGCAGTGTTGTTGTCGTTGTAATGGCACAGCCGTATTAGCAGTGTTGTTGTCGTTGTAATGGCACAGCCTTATTAGCAGTGTTGTAGTTGTAATGGCACAGCCGTATTAGCAGTGTTGTCGTTGTAATGGCACAGCTGTATTAGCAGTGTCCAACAATTTCCAAGTGGAAAACGATCTGACAGAGATCTTTTTTTTGCTTCAGAAAATTAAGATTGAAAATGCAACCATTCTCAAACGCAACATTCCTGCTATCAACGGATACATCCACATCATTGATAAGGTAAGGAAACGCTCCTCCTGTCTGGGGACTTAATCAACTTACCAAACTAGTTTCAACTAAGATAGGTATCCTAAAAAAAGAAATCCCTACAAATGAAGGGTGTTGTATTAAGAGGTGCCATGAATCCTTTGTTGATGGTTTGATGTTTCTAGGTTCTGTTCCCTCCGTTGTCAGACATCCCACCAGAACCCCCAGGCCTGATGCAGTACCTCAACAACACCCCCCACTTAAGCCTCTTCAGAGAGGCAGCACTGGTATGTGACCCAGACCCTTCGCTTGACTCTAGCCATGGCCTTAGCATGTACTTCTAATTATATGACTGTATTTATCGTCCCTCCAGCTCTACAACCTGACAAATGACATTGGAGTCTATGACTACACGATTCTGGTTCCGAACGACAACGCCATCCAAGATTACTTAAAGAAGACCAACTCTACACAACTGGTATGTAGAGATACCATGAGGCAGGCCAACAAAAGATGACTGGCATCAGCAGGATTTTGGAATTAAGTTAAGCAGTCTAAAAGTATGACTGAGTTGTTCCTTGTCAACTACAGAGTGAAGAGGTGTTAAAATACCACGTCATTCTGAATGAGCAACTGTTCCCTGATCACCTGACTAATGGGTTGGTGAAGTCCACTTTACTGGGGGCGTCCTATCACATCATGTTCCACCTTGGCGAGACAAATGAGGTATGCTATTCACTACTGACTTGATTTAATGAAAGATCCTCCTCCTTTTGTTTTTAGAGCATGTTAATTACAAGCTTTCTAGCACGTAATTACATGGTAACCCAAAGTAAATATAAATAATAGTCTAATGTAGATTAACTTTGACCTGATGGAGAGACTACTATATTCTCAATGCCAGACTCAATTTGCAATTATCTCTCAAATTACAATAACTCTTGTAACTCAAATACAGAAACAGACAGCTCTTCTGACTTTACAACGCTGGACATTAAGGAACTTCTATCACTTTTTACCCTTTCATGTTTGTTGACTCTCAGCTATTTATTTCTCAGCTAAACACCATGACTTTGGACTAGAATGAGGTCAGTCTGTTGTTCGTGATCTTCACAACTGCCAAGCTGTTACTCTGATGGCCTTTAAATCAATCAATCAAATTCATTTTATGAAGCCCTTTATACATCAGCAGTTGTCACAAAGGACCTGAGACACTCTAGGCCAGACTTCACTTAATCACGAAACTTGCTGAAGAGATTAGTTTTTAGTAGACAATTTTAATGGCAGATCGGTCTACAGTAGTAGAGCTGGGAAAGGCCCTGCCCACTTTATAGTTCATTGACAACACCTGTGAAAGTGTGTGTGTGTGCCTCATCTGCAAACAATCACATAGCAGCAAGCCAACATGCTTGCACCTACATCAAGACTTCCACCAGAGGGCGCTTTCATATTTATTTAGCCAGAGTATACACTTAACGAAGAAGGAACAGGTTTCAGATGAAGCGGAAACCCTTTTCAACAGACATTACTGCTCTACAAAGCGTTTGTTTAATGCCCAGCATTACAAAATATGCACAACACGTAATAACCAGAAACCCAAGCGCCTAAATGATTGCTGCTCTTTGCGTTTTTTAACATTTAGTCCACTGGGGATGTTTAGATATATTTTAAATAATGTCTGTTTTTGTATACTCTTACAATGCCGGTTTTGTGTAAATATCTCAAGGACAAAGTGATAAATTCTATTAGTTCTACAGGGAATAAGTGTTGAATTTCTCTTTAAGAATTTGAGGGAAAATGGGGAATTCTTTCCAAGTTGCTGAAATTCTTGCTACCCCAAATTTGGTTTTTAACCTGAATGTGTTACAGACGTTGGCCAATGACGTTCTGTTGGACGGGAGTTACAAAGAGACAAGACACGGGGTCGTCATGGGCCTTCCCCAAGTCCTACAGCTCCATAAGAACCGCTGCAGCCAGGATGTGGTATTACGGGTCAGAGTAAGTGTGTTTGTTTGGCTTTTTTGTCTTAGGTTTTAGGATTAGGGTAAAAGCTATAAACGGGAATAGGTTTAGAGTTAGGGGTTTAGGTTAAGAGTTAGACTCAAGTTTAGGGTAAAGGGGTTACGGTTGGGATAAGATTTACACTCTGACTTGACAAAAAACAATGTGTGCCCGTGCATTGCAATATGAATGTGCACATACTAACTGATACAACATCTCCGTTAAATGGTTGTCTTAATTTCAACAGGGAAGCGGTGACCCTGGGATGCTGGCATTCTTGGAATTCTTCTTTCTAGTGTCTGTGTTCTATTCCCCATTTTGATCTTTTCTTTTATTGCCCAGTCTGAGATATGTCTATTTCTATGCAACTCTGCATAGAAGGCCAGCATCTGGGAGTCACCTCTTCACTGTTGACGTTGGGACCACTGTTGTGTGGGTACTATTTAATGAAGCACCCAGTTGAGGACCTGTGAGACATCTGTTTCTCCATCTAGACTAATGTGTTTGTCCTCTTGCTCTGTTGTGCACCGGGGCCTCCCACTCCTCTTTCTATTCTGGTTAGAATTAGTTTTTGCTGCACTGTGAGGGGAGTTGTACTGAGTGTTGTATTAGATCTTCAGATTCTTGGCCATTTCTCACATGAAATGGCCTTGATTTCTTGGAACAAGAAATGTATATATTGGTAGCGTGTATGATGGTAGTGTATATATATCGGTGGTGTATATAAAGTGGATATAGAAATTCTAAACATAAAAGAATGAGACAAAGATAAATCATGACAGACCATTCACTTTTAATGTGACCTATGTGAACAATTGAATTTAAAAACAAACTGAAATAATTCAAAATAAAAACTTTACAATAACCTGGCTGCACAAGTGTGCACACCCTCTTATAACTGGGGATGTGGCTGTGTTCAGAATTAACCAATCACATTCAAACTCATGTTAAATAGAAGTCATTGCACACCTGCCATCATTTACAGTAACTGATTAATCACAAAAAAAGTTCAGCTGTTCAGGATTTTCCTGACATTTTCTTAGTTGCATCTCAGAGCAAAAGTCATGGTCTGCAGAGAGCTTCCAAAACATCAGAGGGATCACATTGTTGAAAGATATCAGTCAGGAGAAGGGTACAAAATAATTTCCAAAGCAATAGAGCTAACATGGAACACAGTGAAGACAGTCATCATCAAGTGGAGAAAATATGGCACAACAGAGACATTACCAAAAACATTACCAAAATTTATGAAAGATGAGAACTGGTCATGGAGGCTTCCTAGAGGCCTACAGCAACATTAAAGGAGCTGCAGGAATTTCTGGCAAATACTGGCTGTGTGCTACACTTGACAACAATCTCCCGTATTCTTCATATGAATGGGCTATGGGATAGGGTGGCAAGATGGAAGATTTTTCTTACAAAGAAAACATCCAAGCCTGACTGAAGTTTGCAAAAACAAACATCAAGTCACCCAAAAACATGCAGAAAAATGTGTTATGGTCTGATGAAACCAAGGTTGAACTTTTTGGCCATATTTCCAAAAGGTATCTTTGGTGCAAAAACAACACTGCACATCATTCAAAGAACATCATACCCACAATGAAGCATGGTGGTGGCAGCATCATGCTTTGGGGCTGTTTTTCTTCAGCTGGAACCAGGGCCTTAGTCAGGGTGGAGGGAATTATAAACAGTTCCAAATACCAGGCAATTTTGGCCCAAAACCTTCAGACATCTGTTAGAAAGCTAAAGATGAACAGGAAGTTCAACTTCTTTGGAGCGCTTTTGCAAAGATTGGGCAAATATTGCCAATTCAAGATGTGCTATGATAATAGACTCCTACCCAAAAAAACTGAGTGCTGTATTAAAATCAATAGGTGCTTCAACAAAGTATTAGTTTAAGGGTGTGCACACTTATGCAACCAGGTTATTGTGAGTTTTTAATTAAAAGTGTTTTCGGTTTGTTTTTCAATTGAATTGTTCACATATTAGGTCACATTAAGAGTGGAAAAAGGTCTGACATGATTTATCTTTGTATCATTCCTTTCCATCACAAAAACCTGGCTTTTTAACAGGGTGTGTAGACTTTTTATATCCACTGTGTATTGGTAGTGTATATAATGATAGTGTATATAATGATAGCGTATATAACTAGCCTTTTTTTGTTTCTCTAAGGGGAGGTGCTCAGCCTGTGATGAACCCCCTCAGTGCCTCTTCAACTACAAACCAGTAAGACAATCAAAAACATCTCTCTTTAACATTGTACACATTTCTCTTAATCATCATCTCAGTTTTGTACAAAATCATACACATCTCTATTTATTGTCATGCCATAAACTCCTCTATTTAAACACTATGCACATATGTATTTATTTAATTAACATACACAGTACACATATATTTTAAGTATTTCCCTTTCTATTTCCCTGGCATCTTCCAATCCTAACTGAACTTGGCTCTCCTGTGTTTTAGATTTACAAAGCTCATCCACCAAACATGAAATCTAACTGCAAGTACAGGAAGAGATTTGGACCAAGGAGGAAAACTACATCTGGCTGTATGAATGACTGTCTGAAAGTAACACAGGTGAGATCTCACACAAGGATTCACTATGGTTGAACTATTGCTTGCTTAATTTTTTTCAGCCCACAAATTAAATGTATATATACAGTACATACACTCATGTGGGTGGGTAAGTGTGTCCAAACAACTTTTGACTGGTTCTATACATAAACAAACAGACCAAAATCAGCCAAATGTGTTATCAAACCATGTAATCATGCTGGAATCTGCATCTGTCCCAAGTAGCATCCTATAAAGTCTGGTGCTGTACTTACTTAGGGAATAGGGTGCAGTATCAGGGAAACAGATGCCTAACTATTGGTGTCATTTGTGTTGCAGGACCATTCGTGCTGCTCAGGTTACTTTGGTCATGACTGCTTTAAATGCCCTGGTGAGATGGACAACTGGTGCTCCGGCAATGGAAGGTACAGAATGGGTAGAACGGCTGTGCCTATCCAAGTCAACCATGCCGTAATGGGTCGACTATCTTGAGTTTTACCCACGGTAAACACTAGTCAGATTGCTGAGGTCAGAGGTTCATTCTGTCCTTTATGTTTCTCTGTGTAGATGTAAGGATGGGAACCAGGGAAATGGGGAGTGTCTGTGCAATGAGGGTTTCCACGGGACCGCTTGTGAGTCCTGTGAACCAGGACGCTACGGCAAGGACTGCAAGTCAGGTACAGTACTGACTACTGATCCTGATCTAGTATGTTACATTACCATCCCGTCCTGACCAGTTCAGATACATTACCCTCTAGGTCTCATCAAGGCAAATACATAACCCTCTAGTCATCATCAAGTCAGATACTGTACCAGATACTAGTCCTGATCAAGTATAGGATACATTACCACCAAGTCATAATTAAGTCTGTTACCATACAGTCTTACTGTCGTCATGTACAGTACTGATCTTGATCAAGTATGTTAAATTACCGTCATCATGTACAGTACTATCAAGTGATCCTGATCCAGTCAGATGCAGTAACATCTAGTAAAAAGTCCTGATTAAGATGTGATTGGTGGCTGGGTTGGATGGTTGAATCTGTGGCCTAACGAAACAGCAGATGATACACAACAAGTACAATATAAAGACAAACTTGCAAAAAATTACTTCTCAGGGTCAGTGTCTACTTGTTAGGAAAATCAACAGTGTTCTGGAAGAATCTAATGTCCTACGTCCAGAGCCTATGTTACGCTTACACTTTAATTGACCTACAAACGTAGAATTTTCTGATAGCAGCTTTATTGAAAACCATTATCACTATGATTATCCTATTATGAATGCACTAATTGTATGACAAACAGTAGGTATCACTAATTGGTCTATGGGTCTGATTGGACAGTGTGCAGCTGTGTCCATGGCAAGTGTCTGGACGGAGTGACAGGAAATGGGAGGTGTGTCTGCTACAAGGGTTGGAAAGGAGTCAACTGTTCCAAGGGTATGTGTTGTAGGTTTGTGTCCAAAATGGGTCCCTATTTCCTCTGTGGCTCACTACTTTTGACAAGATCCCACAATGCTGGAGTCCACTGCTCTATCATGCCCGTGTCCTAAAGCTGCGGTGTATAAGAGTGTCAAACAGAAGAACACTGTTTACCCTCCCTGTCTAACATTATTCAAATAAAGGTATAGAAAAATGCACTGAATTATTAGGGATGTTTTTGTGATCAGAGGTTGACGATCAAACTTCTAAATCAGAGTGTGATGGTCAAACTTCTAAATCAGAGTGTGATGGTCAAACTTCTAAATCAGAGTGTGATGGTCAAACTTCTAAATGGCACCCTGTTCCCTTCATAGCACTCTTTTGCCCGGGGGCCCATAAGGTTAGATTGGAATGCACTGTTTGAAGGGCATCATCCTTTAGCCAGTATAGTAACTGCATCTGCATGCGCCAAGACCTTCCTACTGAGACACAGTGTTATCTTTCAGACCAGTTGTCATGACATTTCAATTTGAGATCAAAAACATCATCCATGACATGTTTCTAGAACATGACTTGAGTCCGTCTGTGGCAGATTAATTTGATTGGACTTGATTGGGAAAGACATGCATCGGATTGGACCGCACTCATCTGTTTATAAAAGCTCAGCGCAATTCACTGTTAAGTTCAAATTACCGAACCGTCTATGAAGACAAAGGAAACCTCTGAAATTTCAGGGGAATTGCGGCGTATATCTGGGTGTGGGTACTCCATCAGTCAGAATTTCACAGTAGAGTGGCTAACTGTTAGCCCCCCCAAGTAAAAAGCACATGCCTCCTGAAGTTTGCAAAACAGCACATAAAGGAGAGCATGAATTTAAAGATTCCCTGTCCCGATGAGAACAAAATCAAACAAGGCTTGAATTCAAGGCTACCAGTCCTCTCCTAATGTCCATCTCTTTCTCTCTGTAGAGATTGTGTCAGATGCCTGTGGTGGAATTTGTGACGAAAATGCAAAGTGAGTTCCAAAAAGGCTAACATTTCCACAATAAATTACCAGTAAATTCTCTCAGGACCTTGGGTCTTGAAACATTTCTTGTCCATGGACCGATTTAGTGCGACTGATCTTGGGATTTGTGTGTTTCCAGCTGTCGGCCGCGGGAGTCGGAGACCAAGGGCCCTGAATGCCAGTGTGTTGCAGGCTTCCAAGGCAACGGAACCGTCTGCACAGGTCTCCAACATGCCATTGGTTTTGGTGGAAGAATTGCATTTTTAGGCAGCTATAAATGTTGAATACTGTTTTAAAGAAAGTAATCAGTTATTTTCTGTGGATATATAGTGTAAAAAAAAAAAAGAATACATGAAAATACCGTATGTTGAGTGATAAACTAAATGATTTACTATATGGTAACATAAATGGTTACCTAAATTAAAACATGTTTTATCTATGACTCTAGAATTTAATCCATGTGACACCAATAACGGAGGCTGCCATAGGTTAGCCAACTGTATCAAGACGCGACCTGGGGAACGGACCTGCACCTGCCAGGACGGTTACTATGGAGATGGGGTGTGGTGTGCCGGTATGATCTGTATTTGATTGATTTAATTAATTCGATAATTGAAAGTAGAATACTACATTACGTACACGATTATTAAGGATAAGAACAGAATTAAGCTCAGCCGTTTTTGAAGACAAGTCTGTTAATATAGTCGTACCTTTTTGAAATGCTAAATTGGTACAGTTTTTGATTTATTTATAGAAATACTCTTAGACTTCGGTGAAGGCAGTTTAAACTCAAAGCACCAATTCAACCTTTACAAAACATATGACAGTATAAACAGACCTGGGTTCAAATACTGAAGTTGACCAAGCTAATGGGCCAATATAATTGATCCAATATAATTGATCCAAATGATTAAACTTTGCCAATCTGGCTCCCCAAACAGGCTTGAACAAATGCCCAAAAGGCCCCCTGAAGATAGTTGCTTGTTACAAGACTAGCATGGTCAAATAAAGTAAAATATGTTTAAAAAGTCCCATTACCTCTAATGCGGTTTGAAAACAATGTTACATTTACAGAAAGAAACCTGTGTTTAACGGACAACGGTGGATGTGCCAGTGATGCAGTGTGTCTACAGATAGCACTGAAGGTGGTAAGACCAAGAGACCCTAATGCCATGAGACCTTAATACCATGAGACCCTAATGCCAAGAGACCCTAATGCCATGAGACCCTAATACCATGAGACCCTAATACCAAGAGACCTTAATGCCATGAGACCCTAATGCCAAGAGACCCTAATGCCATGAGACCCTAATACCATGAGACCCTAATACCATGAGACCCTAATGCCAAGAGACCCTAATGCAATGAGACCCTAATGCAATGAGACCCTAATGCCATGAGACCCTAATGCCATGAGACCCTAATGCCATGAGACCCTAATGCCATGAGACCCTAATGCCATGAGACCCTGCCAAGAGAGCTTTCATATATACAATAAAAAAATTACGAGACCACTGCACCTTTTTCTTTCCTTTCCAATAAAGTTGAATAGGAAGGTTTTGAGTAAGGAACAGAAGGGTTAAAATTAAGAGACCACTGCAAATTGTAAGCTTCTGTTCCTCCCTCTAAACCTTTCTTCTGACTTCTTTGGAAAGGGCTTTTTTTGGAAAGTACTTTTTAAAAAAGTGCAGTGGTCTCTTAGTTTCTTCCAGAGCTGTATAAATCTACAACAAACTACTCCCCCCTTCAGACCAGTAACAAACTTCTTCCCCTTCCAGACCAGCAGCAAACTGCTACCCCTTCCAGACCGGCTATACTAAGTCCCAGTACCAAACTACTCCCCCCTCCAGACCAGTAACAAACTACTCGCCCCTCCAGACCAGGAACAAACTGCTCCCCCTTCCAGACCAGTAACAAACTACTCCCCCCTCCAGACCAGTAACAAACTGCTCCCCCTTCCAGACCAGTAACAAACTACTCCCCCCTCCAGACCAGAAACAAACTTCTCCCCCTTCCAGACCAGCTATCCTGTATCCCAGTAACAAACCACTCCCCCTTCCAGACCAGCTACACTGTATTCCAGCAACAAACTACTCCCCCCTCCAGACCAGTAACAAACCACTCCCCCTTCCAGACCAGCTATACTGTATCCCAGTAATAAACCACTCCCCCTTCCAGACCAGCTATACTGTATCCCGGTAACAAACCACTCCCCCTTCCAGACCAGCTATCCTGTATCCCATTAACAAAACCATTCCCCCTTCCAGACCAGCTATCCTGTATCCCATTAACAAAATCACTCCCCCTTCCAGACCAGCTATATTGTATCCCAGTAACAAACCACTCCCCCTTCCAGGTTAGATGTCTCTGCGCATCAGGCTTCACTGTGAGTGGAAAGTCATGCTTGCCTACAAACCCCTGCAGAGTGGTGAGTGCTGTAATAAAGTTCTGCAGACTAGTGAAACCCTTTTTTCTGTCGACACCCTGTTTAATGATGACACCCTGTTTAATGATGACGCCCTGTTTAATGATGACGCCCTGTTAATGATGACAACCTGATTAATGATGACAACCTGTTTAATATGGACACCTGGTTTAATAATGACACTCCATATCTTTTAAGGGGAAGTCCACTATCTTTAAAGGGGAAGTCCACCATAGCCCGCTACTACTTATTAATGTGGTCTGTTCTTAGAATCATCAGGTTCCTCTGCATTTGTCTGATCATAAAATACGAGGTTCCAGAATTTATCACAAAGATACCAAAGAAAATGACAATCGGGGAATACAATAGGAATACTTTATAAGCTGAAACGTACACTTTTCAGAACAATAGTTTGTTGTGAAACACCACTGGTTTGAATGGCCATGTGCTGTCCTGTGACTGCCTCTTTACGAGAGCAGAGCAGAAAAGTGCTATTTTGTGTTTTGTTTGCCTGGTGCCAACTGTACCCATTAGAGATGACTACTATGACAGATCTCATGGGTAAACAGCACAGTTCATGTTCACACCACTTACCCTGACAAGGAACGCTAACATTAACACATTCTTCTGTTACATTATTTGCCTAGAGGATTAAATAAAGGCAACTGTACAGTGAACACTGTCAGGTAGTATAAGACAAGTAGACTTCACCTTCGAGTTCATCCCACTTTATTCAAGACCAACAGTAACACAAATTTACCTGTGGAAATAACTTTTTTTACAATTTCATTTTGAAAAGCAAATGAATGCTTTGCCAACTCTATAGTAACTCTAGTCATTAGTTCTGTGAACGACACCACAATTTATTTCAACATCTAGACAGTCAGATTCCTATAAAGCACTGTGGGGCTCCAATTAGAGTAAACTTATAGTTTTAACAGTACTAATACTCTTTTTAGATACGTTCTAAACCTACTAACCCAGGGTTAGAAGTAACTATTGGGCAGAGAGACTGGGCCAAAGCAGGAAGTCTCATAAGAGTTGTAGTCTTCAGAAAGAGGAGAAAATTCTAGATAAATGACACCTTGTACAACTATCAAAATATCTGCTAATGGGAACCTTGCTGGATCAGTGATCACATTAGTGATCGGTAAAACATGGAGATCACATTGGCCTGATGTAACAGTGCAATGTAACACCAGGATCCCATTCCCATGCTCTTTCTGTCAATTATGTGTAACAAATCTCACTGGAATATGTCAGACATCCTGCCAACCACCTAAGCCCCCCTGGGTGAGGTGCCCTTTTAATAACAACCTCAAGGACATACTGTTTGCTCTGTTAAGTGGGGGTAATTTAGGACACAACTATCGTTTTGTTTCGTTTCCAGGACAACGGGGGCTGTGCTAAATATGCCAGGTGTCGTTACTTGGGCTACGGGGAAAGGAACTGTTCCTGCATGGGAGGGTTCATAGGTGACGGCTTCTACTGTCGTGGCTCCACCCGAATGGTGAGTTAGTGGGGTGTGTGGATGGGCACTTGTGTGTGTGTGTGTGTGTGTGTGTGTGTGTGTGTGTGTGTGTGTGTGTGTGTGTGTGTGTGTGTGTGTGCGTGTGTGTGTGTGCGTGCATGTGTGTGCGTGTGGGTGTGTGTGGGGTGTGTGCGTGCATGTGGGTGTCTGTGTGTGTGTGGATCTGTAAACTGAGCCTCCTTGTCTGCGATGCAAGTTCTTAGCTTTAGCTCAACAAGAAAACAAAGATTTTGCTGCTGCCGTAAACTGACCAGGCTTTCTGTTTTCACTTTTCGATATTGACAGGAGATTTATCGCCTGCCTGAAGCTGCGTTTTTCCGTCAGTTACTATCGGTGAGTGTTCTTGTGACATTTGACTCCTATTGTTGTATTGATGTATTTGTGTTGTTGTAATGTTTTATTGTAGTATTGTTGTATTTATGTATTGATGTATTTGTGTTGTTGTAATGTTGTATTGTATTGATGTATTTGTGTTGTTGTAATGTTGTATTGTTGTATTGCTGTATTTGTGTTGTTGTATTGCTGTGTTTGTGTTGTTGTAATGTTGTATTGTTGTATAGCTGTATTGATGTATTTGTAATGTTCTAATGTTGTATTTATGTATTGTTGTATATATGTTGTTGTAATGTTGTATTTATGTTTTGTTGTATTTATGTGTTGATGTATGTGTGTGTTGATGTGTTTGTGTTGTTGTAATGTTGTATTTATGTATGTGTTGATGTATTACAGTTTGCATGTATTTTTTAATTTACAGTTGATTTTTTACGTACGTCTATTTAATGTTGTTCTGCTTGTGGTTCCCAGGGGTCTGATGGCCAGTCTTTTTATAGTGATGGACCCTTCACTGTCTTTATACCTCCTGCAGACAGCAACTTCTCGGTATGTCAAAAGCCTTTATTTTCTCTGTATGTCAACAGGCCTTTATTTTCTCTATATGTCAAAAGCCTTTATTTTCTCTGTATGTCAACAGGCCTTTATTTTCTCTGTATGTCAAAAGCCTTTATTTTCTCTCTATGTCAACAGGCCTTTATTTTCTCTGTATGTCAAAAGCCTTTATTTTCTCTGTATGTCAAAAGCCTTTATTTTGATTAGATTAGGTTCAAGTTTGTCAACATAGCAGTATGACTACAGTACAACGAAATGCAGTCTGTAGGTAGTCTGTACAACTGAAATGCAGGCTGGAGGTGTGAGGTAGTCTGTACAACTGAAATGCAGGTTGGAAGTGTGAGGTAGTCTGTACAACTGAAATGCAGGTTGGAGGTGTGAGGTAGTCTGTATAACTGAAATGCAGGCTGGAGGTGTAAGGTAGTCTGTACAACTGAAATGCAGGTTGGAGGTGTGAGGTAGTCTGTACAACTGAAATGCAGGCTGGAGGTGTGAGGTAGTCTGTATAACTGAAATGCAGGCTGGAGGTGTGAGGTAGGTAGTCTGAACAACTGAAATGCAGGTTGGAGGTGTGAGGTCGTCTGTACAACTGAAATGCAGGAATAGCAGCAATGAGGTTCACAAGGTAGACAAGTAGTTTAGAAGAACCAATTTAAATTTTTCTCAGTATGTCAAAGAAAACACTATTTTCTCAGTATGTCAAAGAAAACCATTTTCTTCTCAGTATGTGAAAGAAAATACTTTATTTTCTCAGCATGTCAAAGAAAACACTTTATTTTCTCAGTATGTCAATGAAAACTATTTTCTTCTCAGTATGTCAAAGAAAAGCCTATATTTTTAGGACGCATTTGTGAACATTGGGTGTATTGATGTGTGTTTGTTTATGCATGTTATTCACTCCTGTGTGTGAGGGGGACATATATGAATGGTGTGCAAACACATGTGTGTGTGTGGCATTCCTGTGTGTGTGTGTTATCCACTTATGCCTCTGTGTGTTATCACTCTGACTCCTCACTCACTCCTCTCTGTGACTCCTCACTCACTCCTCTCTGTGACCCCTCACTCACTCCTCTCTGTGACTCCTCACTCACTCCTCTCTGTGACTCCTCACTCACTTCTCACTCACTCCGCTCTGTGACCCCTCACTCACTCCTCTCTGTGACTCCTCACTCACTCCTCTCTGTGACTCCTCACTCACTCCTCTCTGTGACTCCTCACTCACTCCTCTCTGTGACTCCTCACTCCCTCCGCTCTATCACTCCTCACTCCCTCCGCTCTGTGACTCCTCACTCACTTCTCACTCACTCCGCTCTGTGACTCCTCACTCACTCCTCTCTGTGACTCCTCACTCACTCCGCTCTGTGACTCCTCACTCCCTCCGCTCTGTGACTCCTCTCCAGCTTCAGGCATGGAAGTTGCAGGATCGCAGCCTTGACCTGGTCAATTATCACATAGTGTCCTGTGAATCGCTGAAGCTGTCTGACCTGAAGAGCACCTCCATGGTTGTGACTGAGTCTGGGTACCAGCTTGTCTTCAGCCTTAACAATGTGAGTCCATTGTATACCCCTTGGGACCTGATTCAGACTATCTAAAGACGAATGCGCTGTGAGTCACTATGGATAGGACTGTCTGGTAACATTTGTAAAATGTACATTTTAAAATATAGGCTTAACATGGACTTAAGTTATTAGGTTTATGAGGGTGATGCTACATTTTCCCATGTCCTCCTCTCCTTCTCTTCACAGGGTTCGGTGTTTATTAATAATGACACGAAGATCATCTCCAGTGATTACATAACATCGAATGGAGTGATCCACTATATTGACACGGTCCTGACACCATATGACCTGACTGATAAAACGCCAATATCACAAAAGGTGGGAAATGTTGACTCCGTTTTTTTCTCCAATATCACCTGGAATCCATGTTGACCCCCCCAAATCCCAGTCTGTTCTCTAATATCACCTGGAATCCATGTTGACCCCCCCAAATCCCAGTCTGTTCTCTAATATCACCTGGAATCCATGTTGACCCCCCCAAATCCCAGTCTGTTCTCTAATTTCACCTGGAATCCATAGGATATGAGATGTTATGCCTAACAGTTATTCAAAGCAATGTGTAGTACACTAGTTTATACCTACACAGACACATGGGGGTGTGGCATGTAACCAAAAAGCCACAGCTTTGGCTAAATGCAATACCGCAGCACTCAGGATTTCCTTTGTATTTCAGCTGAACTTCACTCAAGCGGCTGAACAATATGGATACAGAGAATTCCTCAAGCTGGTGCAGGTAGGAAATCATCATTCATTTAAATAGAATAGTTGAATGCTCACAGTACCAGGTAGGTTAACAATCAATGTGTTCTCTACGTCCTGAGGGATTGTTACACGGGGAGGAGAGGGACTGGGGGGGGCATTTAGAAGATGGGGGCTGTTTGGCCTGGACAGTCATAGTATGAGGCCACATAATTCAGAACATTCAGAAAGTATTAAGACCCCTTCACGCTTTTCACATTCCGCTCAATCTAAAAAGGCTGTTTTCTAATGTGTAAACTGTAACACTTCAACAAAACATTTTGAACAGACCTAGGAATGTCATTACATTAAGAGGTTTTATCTAGATGAACGACACATGTGGAGAGATTTGCATCAGAGATTATTTTTATATTGTGCAAACCAGTGAAAACCGTAATTGTCCTGGCTGCGTTCCAGGGAGTTGGTGCACTTTCCTGACAGGTGTTTTTCCTGCTGCTACCGAGGTTTGAAAACAGTGTCTCGCCAAATGTGCACTGAAGTGAAATGAGTGGTGACTCGTTTCATGAAAGGGGCAATATGTATGATTGCTGGACCGCGTAATCGAAGCCGGCCAGGAAGAGTGAATATGTCTGACTGACTGACCGACCGAACCTTGTTTTAATACCGTAGTGGTTAGAGACCGGGACCTGCAACCAATAAGTACTGCGTACGAACCTCGTCACAGTCAAAGCAAATCATGCATTAGAATTTGTTGCGGATTGATAAAAACGTTGCTGGCTACAACCTTCAATAACTACGTAATGGTGAGACTAAAATTGTTCACGGTTTTATTGCGACTATTTCTGGTGGATTTTCGAAGTACGCATCCGTGCATGATTTTTGTAATAGGCTTGATAAAATAGGCAGTAAAAGAGTAGGGATTTCCACGATTCTCTTGTCTTTTCACTTGACGAAATAGTTAGTTATCGTCACCTATATTGATAGTTATTGTATCAATATCATTTGCGAATGAACGTTTTTGCGCCGGGAAATCGCTTTAGATACTAACTAGCCTAGTAGCCTGTTACTGGTTAATAAGCTCTTAAAACGGCCTGTGGGAAAAGCCATACAGTTCATAGATGCGGTTTGTGGTGGAGGTGAACTTTAAATGAAACGTTATTCAGTTTAACACAATGACTAATTGTGTGTTGCGAAATATTCAAATTTAGCGTGAAGCTAATGCGTTCCAAAACAATCTAATGTCGAGATGATATATTGACACAGGCGGACAAATAGCACCGTGGCGTAGTGGTTAAAAACACATCCACTCACGTGGAAGACATGGCAGAAATTCGCCATTAAAATTTCTTGCACATCGGTTTGTTTGCATTTACTTATAATCTCCTTGTACTCGCTTTTGACACTTGCAGTAATATTCTTTGCACCCAGTGTTAATTATGATTTCTGTTGTGATCTGAAGGATGCCAACATGCTGAGCATGGTAGAAAGCAAGATCCACCAGCCCCTGACAATGTTCTGGCCGTCAGACGCTGCCCTCCGCTCTCTACCTGAGGAGAGGAAACGGTGGCTTTACAGCGCCGACCACAGGGACATCCTTGTCCGCTACATCAAAGCTCACATCATACGCAATATCAGGGTGAGGTGACAGGAAAATCCTAATAGTTTTGATCTAGTTACTATTTATGTGCTCATCTTTGTGTCAATAATTATACATTGGATGTATTTTGAGTATTTTATTGTGCATTGATTCTGTTTTGATTAGTTAATCATTTATTCATCTCGGATTGACATTATTAGCAGTGAAATTTTCGCCCACAAAAGTACTACCTGTATGAGTCAACACCCTCATCCAGCTTGCTGATTGGCCGACTGTGGTGTCTGATCATTAATGATGACAGCCTAGGGAACAAGTCACAGACCTGGCATTATGGTGCCATGACAACAGTCTCTAAATGTCAGCAAGCGGTACGAACTGATCATGGATTTCGTGGAACGGGACGGCCGAGAACTCCCTCATATATATTTCTTGTGTTGAAGTGTAGTGGGCAGAGAATGTCCACATCAATAAACGAACATGGTCCACACAAGGACAGTTGTGAAGAAAATGCATCAGGGCTTCTGAAAAAAGACCCTTTTGGGCCACATCAAAAAATGTGCCAGTTCATATGACCAATGAATGCAGGTGAGCTGTGACCAGGGCTGAATCCTGATCAGCTGCACAACCAGGTGGACAAGAACAGGGACGACCAGGTGGAAAAGGACAGGGACGACCAGGTGGGTTGTGGGTAGTGACCGGAAGAAAAGTCTGGCAGAAACAACCTGGAAGGCTTGGAATAGGGCCAGCTAGACGTCTTCTGGCCAGGTTGTCCCAAGGTGTGGTTGAAGGACGCAAGTCCTCCTAAAATTCAACAGGACACTTGAGCATTTCCTAGATCCAAATAGATACCTCAGCATAGTATTCAGACTGACCCTAATCCCACTGTTGAACCCTAAAAACTAGGGGATGAGACATGGGCTGGGAAGGTTCGGGACTGGGGACATCCACAAACCACCCTGAGACAGGGCAGAGAACAGCCAACAGAGATCACACTCATCACACAAGCATCATGGAGGGCATGGGCGAATACGAGCAAACCAGTGACTCCGCCCCCGAATGGCGCTGGAGATTGGACATCCCAGTGATGAGAAGGTTCTGCCTTGCCAAGACCGCAAGGGTTGTTTGAAGTCATCTCAAATGGTTAGCATCCTTGACAAACATGAGCACAAAAGGGAATTAACAAGATGTAGGGAAGTTACTGTACATCTCTGTTTTAACATTTTCTATATTCCAATTTATTTTGATTTTTCATATTTGGTAAAGGGCTTGTAAGTAAGTACTTCACTGTTAATCTGAACCTGTTGTTGATGAATCATGGGATTTACCATTGAATATGATGTGCTTCTTCTGGAACAGCTTCTTCTTTTCATCTACTGTAACCCTGCTGAACAGTGACCCATCCCATCACTAACCACACCCACCCGCCCACCACTAAGTACCGCCTCTCAGGGACCTTGTTGCACTACTCCCTTGTACTACTTGTCTACCTCGGAACCTCGCTACCGCTTTCCCTGCATTTCAGTTGTACAGACGACCTCACACCTTGAACCTGCATTTCAGTTGTACAGACGACCTCACACCTCCAACCTGCTTGATTGCACAGTTAGAATTGACATGTGTACTTGCATTTGCCTCATTGCACAACTATTCTTTCCCACTTGCACATACATTATACTTAATAATTGTAAATGTGTACATTTTCTGCCCTCCCCTATTTTCTTTCATTGCTCATTTATAATTAACATTTTGCACTTCACTGCTACATTACACTTGTAACATGCACTTTACTTAATACTTGTACATTTCCTGCCCTCTTCTATTTGCACTTCTGGTTAGCTGCTAACTGCATTTTGTTGTTCTGTTCAATAATAATAATAATGTTGTATCTAATCTAATCATTTTGTATTGATAATGATGATATTTATGTATTGTTGTGTTGTAGAAAATGACCGTGACTTCTTTCACTAACTTCCGGACGATGCATGGATCCACCATATCCTTAAGCTGTGACAAGAAAGTTGTGGTGAGCATCCACTTCACACCACTGTTAGTCTATTGCTTATATTAAGGGGTGTGGCGCTGTTGGCCAGATTCCAGGTCAAAGTAGTGCACTATCTGGGAAATGGGTGCCATTTGGGACACTTATTTAACCCGAAGGCTCATACATGACTGCTACAGGATGTAGCAGGATGAAAGACTCTTAAAGACCATCCCCCTGATCACAACCATTGGACAGTTTGTTTTCCTCAGGTAGCCTGGTTCCAGATTGATGGTTCCAGATTGACTTGTGTCGTATGACTGGATAAGTAGGCTAGACCTCCCTGAGTTCATTCCCATCCTCACCACACCCTGGACTTCACCCAGCCTCTCACTACTGAAATGGCCACCCTAAAATAATAGTTACTGCTCACCAAACCTGTTGACACTGGGTAGAAATGGTAACAAGTATAACAAGGTTTCAGGACAGACAGCGTCTCTCAGCTAGTTTAACCCCTAACTAGCTAGAAATAATACAGTACACAAAAAAGAACTGAACAACTTGCTAGTTCTTGCTCTGTGATTGCTTTCTTCTTCCTTATATTTAAATATAGTTTGTTTGTGTCAGGGTGACATCTTGGTGAATGACAACATGGCCAAGATCCTTGATCGTTTTCTGATCTTTAACGGGGGGGTTGCATATGGCATTGATCAGTTACTGGAACCTCCTGGTCTGGGGGCTCACTGCGATGGAATGGATAACAGGACAACATATGTGAGAATCTTCATGTTATTTATTCATTCATTTATTATAGTGTATCTGGACGCTTCTGGGAATCTTAGCACAAATGTTGTTCATACTTTGCAGTGACAATAGGTAAAATGAAAGTGGTATATGTGTTGTTTGTAGGGATTGTGTGGATTCAGACCCCACGACTGTCCTACAGGATCCGAAGATACGGTAAACGCACGCACGCACACGCACGCACACAATCCATAAACTCTTAACACCGGGGCCCCCACATGTGTCCTCAGCCTTCTGTTTTAATCCCTGTTCACCCACCCTAGACAACACCCACTCCTTCATCAAGTTTCCAGATGACTCCGCGGTAGTAGGTTTGATAACCAACAACAAGGGTTTAGTCTACGGTGGGAGAAAACTTTGTGGTGGCAGGATAACACCTTCTGCCTCCTTGTCAGCAAAACCACAGAGATGACTGGTGACCTTTGGTAGCAGAGGAACAAACACACCTCAGTCCAGATCAACAGAGTCGCATTAGAGAGTTAGCAGCTTAAAGTTCCTCTTCGTTCACATAACGGAGGACCAGAGTTTCCATCAGCCGGCTATAGCAGCTGCCATCAGCTGGATTCTCAATGTGTCTAGACTTTTGATATGCATATTTACATAAGATTATGTCTGGTATTCTGTGCGTATGACCAATTAAACATGAAACAATGTATAACCTGCTGTCTCCAGGGCAAAACTGAACGCTGCAGGCTCCATCAGTACAACCAGCGGCCCTACTCTCGACGATCCTTCGATTTATTCAGACATGACTACGGGTAGGTACCAGGATGGCTGGGATCCTCCTACATCTGCATCCGGTACAGTCTACCATTGGGCCCATGAGCAAGGCATTTATTTGATATAAGTGCTTCAAGGGCCCTTCACTGTGGCATAACATGTAACCCTGTTGTGTGTGAGGTTGCCCCTGGGCCCTCAGGTCATCTATGTATTCAGGTCTACGACTGTGACTCTGTGACTCTGTCGGGGGATGTCAAAAAACCACAGCGATGGAAAAAAGATTCTTCAGTGTTTTGTTGTTCTTTCCCACGTTGTTCCTTTGCAGATACTTGCCGTTGCGTTATCGCACACAAAACATGGGCACTAGGCGGTTGTGTAACACCACGGTGTGGGTCTCGCGATGCTGTAAGAACCACTATGGAAGAGACTGCCAAGGTTGGTCATGTAGTCACGTGGCCGTGTCCTGTGTATAATGCAAGAAGTAGGGTGCCGTTCGAGACATTTATACCTGAAAATATTTGATTCCAAATGCTGTTTCTTATCCCGCCCAATGTGTTTCAGTGTGTTCGGGGGGTTTGGAGGCCCCTTGTGGACTTCATGGGGACTGCAGTGATGGCCGGCAGGGAACGGGACTGTGCAAGTGTCATAAAGGCTTCAGAGGAACGGCCTGTGAACTGTGTGAACCCGCTCACTACGGCGACAACTGCACCAGTAAACAGCGGCTTGTGGAAGTCCACTACTCCTGACAAGATTGAACCAGCATGCAGCCTAGTGTTCACAGAAGCATTATTTTATTCAATCTCTTATTCATGCTGTGCCTGTGGTGGTTTCAACTTGTTGTGTTTGTAGAGTGCCAGTGCACGGACCGAGGAATGTGTGAGGACGGAATGGACCGAGATGGGAGCTGCACCTGTGATGAAGGATGGACTGGAGACCGCTGCCAGCTTAAGATAGGTGAACACAGAATGAATTTAAATGACTAACCCTAGAAGAGGGCATGGCAGCCATTTTTGTTCATTATTGAGGGAATGGGGAACATTCATTTGCCTGTTATTAAACACCATTGTATAGTTTCTATTAGTATAGTATAATTTATTATTATATATTCACGTTTTATGGTCGTACTCACCTTTTAGACACAGACAGAATTATGTGCCAGTATTGATACCATTAGTATTGTGGGGAACTGGAGGACCCACAAAGTGTTTTAATTGGTCTTATTTTAAGTGTACAGGAAACAGCTAGGGTACAGGAAACATGGACCTCTGGGTTGGCACCAGAAGGATAGAAAAACCTCGGTTTGATCGTGTGTGACAGCTTTGTCTACTGTTGTATCTCAGAGAAGAAGCCAGTGTGTTCTCCAGAATGCCATGGCAAGGCTGTGTGCCAGCCCGACAATCTGTGTGTCTGTCAGTCTCAGTACGTGGGGGATGGCAGGAACTGCTCAGGTGGGTTGTAAACCATTACTCTGATGTATTGGACCTAACTAAACGAACTGAAAGACGTAACAGACATAACTAAACAAAATGAAAGACGTAGCAGACATAACTAAACAAACTGAAAGACGTAGCGGACATAACTAAACGAACTGAAAGACGTAGCGGACATAACTAAACGAACTGAAAGACGTAGCGGACATAACTAAACGAACTGAAAGACGTAGCGGACATAACTAAACGAACTGAAAGACGTAGCGGACATAACTAAACGAACTGAAAGACGTAGCGGATATAACTAAACGAACAGAAAGACGTAGCGGTCATAACTAAACGAACTGAAAGATGTAGCGGACATAACTAAACGAACTGAAAGACGTAGCGGACATTACTAAACTAACTGAAAGACGTAGCGGACATATATAAACGAACTGAAAGACGTAGCGGGCCTAACTAAACTAACTGAAAGACGTAGCGGACATAACTAAACTAACTGAAAGA
>JACXGJ010010593.1:0-21561 GCA_016801105.1 Esox niger
CACACACACACACACACACACACACATACACACTCCTTAAACACTCACACAAACTCCCACACACATTCTTTCAAGCTGTCCCCTCTGTTCCAGACTCATTAGCAAGCTTCTGTGACAGAATAGAGAGAGAATCTGTGAGTGGGCTTGAGCCATTAAAAGTACATTAATAAAACACGGCTCAACGTGGAACCTGCAGCAGCTCTGAGAACCAGAGGATTGCAGTCTAGAACTCCTACGTACCGCGTAAGATGGAGGGATGGATGGAAAATGGTTTTCTAGTTAGGTTCTCCAACTGCGGAAAAACAAAGGATGACATGAAGGGGTGGATGAAGAGATGGGTGGAGGGGTGGATGGGGGGATGGACAGAGCGAGGGAAACATAGAGACGTCTGCTAACTCGCTGTTGCAAAAGTTGGTGAGATACAGGTTTGAGCCGCGGTGTCCAAACGATTCCACGGAGGGCCGTGTGTCTGCAGGTTTTCTCTCTCCTTGTACTTGATTGACTAATTAGGTTACTAATTGGTTAGTTCCTACCTTCACCTGGTTGTTTAGGTGTGAACTGGGAACCAATTCATTGGAAAAAACAAAAACCCGCAGCCACACGGCCCTCCGTGGAATGTTTTGGACACCCTTGGGTTAGAGAGAAGGTATCACTTCAATTCTGTCCTCTGTCTCTGTCTCTGTCTCCCTCTCGCCTCCAAACAAACTGCCTCAACAGTTGTCATCAAGGGCCTTATGTCCCCAGTGAAACTCGGTCGTATGGCACACTGAGCCATTTCAAAATAAAAGTAAAAGAATAAATAAAAGTAACTCTGCCAAAGAATAAAATAACTCTGCTAAAGACAAAGACACAGTGTTAGGGTGTACAGTAGAGTTGTTAATGTGCATTTGTTCCCAGAGCGTGGCAGAAGAAAAATAGCAGTGTTTTCTAATTAGCACTGACTTTTCTGATACCAGAAAGAAGGTCCTGCAGAAACAGGAAATGTTCATTGTCATGTGGATTATAATTACTGGCAATGGACACAATTTGTGAGGGGCTTGAAGTGTACCGCATTTGCGTGGAAATTACAAACATTCAAAGCATTGTTACAAAGACGATCGTGTGTATCTCAGTTGGTAAAGCATGGCACTTAAAGCCAGGGTTGTGACTTGGGTACCCACAGGGGGTCAATATAAAAATGTATGTGTTTCACTACAGTACTGTATGTCGCTCCGGATGAGTCTGCTAAATGACTTAAATGCAAAAACCAATTCAGTGCTGTAAGTCTCAATTGATAAGAGCATATGCAGCGTACACATGAGAACAGCGGCTCTTGGGCTTAGTCTCATCCCAGTGTATTGTGGTTTAGTACTAGCTGTGAGTTCCTTGGTTAACCCTGTCCACTGTTGAAGAACGCTGAATGCTTATCAGCGCAGGACAATAAAAAACATTAAATTAATGAATTTTAAATGTCACACCTAAACTGCCACGCTGCACACATCACAATAGTGGGTCATTTTTATAATTTGATGCTGTTGTCGTTCAGCCAAACACTCACATTCGCAGTGGTGAATGCAGACATTCACATCCCTTAGTTTTTTTTGGGTCCCCATTGAGAACCAACCCCAGAACCCTGGCAATGAAAGCCCACTTCTCCACCAAAAAAACAACATTCCATTCCTACATCTTCCTCCCCAAACGTGTCCCCTAGTCATCTATAGCATTACGGAGTGTCTATTCAGGCATTCTCTTTGGACAGCCCATCATGATTCCGGACCCCAGTGAGTCAATTAGATGCGATGTGTATTCCAGGCATGAATCAGCCCTATTGTCACAGCGGCACCCTGGTCTCTCATTATACAGCAGCCATTCCCCTGTTCTGATTCTAAACGCCCAGAGATACCCCATCATAACACTCCATCTGACAGGGCCCGGCCCTGTTCCCCATGCAGAAGTCCTAATGACAGCCAGAGAGGGACAGCAGCACACGCACACACACACACACACACACACACCAGCTCATGGGTAGGTACCCTCTGAAATTCAATGCAGTCAAAACGCGGGTAGGCCTTCATCTACAACTCGCTCCTCTCCTCTTTTTCTCCATTCCTCTGTGCTCCTGCACATGCCTCTTCACTCCTCTCCTCTCTCCCCCTCCTCTGCTCTCTGCTCTCTACTCCCTCTGCTCCCCTGCTCTCCACTCTCTCCCCTCCTCTCATCTCCACTCCTCTTCCATCCACCTTTCTGGACCTCCATCCATTAGTCATTCAGCAGGTAATAATCTCTGTAATGATCCTAAACCTCCTTCACCCTCAGCTGTGACTTTGATAGCAGACCGAAAATCTCATCTGATTGGTCTGTGATTCTCTTTCTTGGCTGAACGTAAGCTAATAAGGTTCGAAACCCCTATGGACATCTCTGGATATACTGACCCCAAACAAGGTTCTAAGCCCCTATGGACATCTCTGGATATACTGACCCCAAACAAGGTTCTAAGCCCCTATGGACATCTCTGGTTATACTGACCACTAACAAGGTTCTAAGCCCCTATGGACATCTCTGGATAAACTGACCACAAACAAAGTTCTAACCCCCTATGGACCTCTCTGGATGTACTGACCACTAACAAAGTTCTAACCCCCTATGGACATCTCTGGATATACTGACCACCACAGAGGTTCTAACCCTCTACAGAGAGTTCTGGTACTGAAGGCTCACACTCCTGGCAATGGACTAGAAGAATGGGATCAAAATATTACTCAGCAAAAAAAGAAGCATATCCAGTGTGTGTTCAAGCCTGGTGGTTAAAGGACTGGGCAAGCAGGATGACTGGTTTAAATCTCAAGCCAAAAAGGTGAGTGTAGTGCCCTTGAGCAAGAAACCTAACCCTAAATCCTCTCGGAGGATCCATCCTTGTTGTTCTGCTAAAATACCAATATGTTTTTGTTGATGTTCTCAAACCAATGAGACCTGGCAATTTCCAAGCGTATTTTTTGTTTAAAAATAGACATTTATTTTAGAGTATGGCGGACCCACTCCTTGAACCTGGTCAGTAGGGTGCCTTTCAGGAGGTATTGTATGGTTATCGGGGGACTGTGAAGTATAGTGATGATTACTGCTAAGAGGTCAATATAATGACAGAGCTATGAATAGTGTGTGTGTGTGTGTGTGTGTGTGTGTGTGTGTGTGTGTGTGTGTGTGTCCCGGACTATAATTTAGGATAAAAATGTCCCAGAGACTGTGGTTGAAATCAGAAAAATGTGACAAATGGGGACATTTTCCATGTCCACATTTTGAAATTTTAGGGCAAAATGTGCTAAATGTTAGGTTTAGGGAAAAAGGTACAATTTGGGTAATGGTTAGAGTAAGGGTTAAGTTTAGGACTTGCTGTTTAAGTTTAGTTATCAAAGTTAAGTTATTGATAATTTGGGGGTTAAAACAGACCATGTGAACGTCTGGGGAGACCTGGGAGGGGGCTTGGGAAACACGGTTGTAAATAATCAATGCAGCCGCTCTCAGAATGAATTTTGCCCAGTCATCTGGGCAGGTATTCAGGATCTATGCAGAATTCTTCAAGAGTTTGAATTGATGTTAAACGTCAATCAACAAGGATCAATTCTCATTCATTGTTTGAAAGTGTCAGAATTATAAGTATAAATAGTGGACTCTTCATATCCTGAAAAACATTTAGTTAAGACGAACCAATGTTTCACGACAAAGACCTGACAGCAAAATACTACTTCAGAATCAAAATTGCTTAATGAATGTGTACACTTCTGAAATATTTTGGGCAAACAGTCGTCCTTTGATATGCTGAATGTATTGATCCTTCCTCTGTGAAGTTTTTAGAAAGTCGTGAGACTTGTTTCAATGTTTTCACTTCGTAACATTCCCCTCGGGCACTGAATTAAGAAGCATCTTCGATATTCGTTCGTCATATTTTATATTGATCACACTGCACTCCACCTCAGATGGTTCATTACTGGGCAAAATTACACTTAAAACACATAACTACTAATTTCCTCAAACGCAAACATGAAAACAAAACAGACAAGTAGAAGAATTGTATGGCCCCGACCACATTGACACATGGTCAATGGACAGTGTTTTAATATTATCGCCACAGCATCCTGAATCAGTTGGCTATATTTCCCTTCAGCTGGATGTCCCCATTACCCGTCCTTGTGAAATGTATATATTCAGTCTCAGTCGGTGTTTGGATCGCTTAGTATTGCTAGACTGCCCCCCGCCGACCCGGCACGACTCACCAGTCCAGCCGGCCAGACAGCGACAGTAGCCGCTCACCGGGTCACAGCCGTCGGCATAGATACAGTCACACCGTTCACGACACTGCTCTCCATAACTGCCCTCCTGAAAACAAGGAATAGCAGCATCGAGGGCGTTATTTATTCATCCGTTTATTCACGGTCATCTCACCAGGTGTGTTGACTGCGAGCACACTCATTCGCGGCAGAGACCGGGGCGACGCATACCGCGGGAAGATGGGGCGCGAGTGAGCCAACTGGGACAGGTTTATGGCTACATTTGAAACACACACTCACATGCACACGCACGCTCACGCACGCGCACGCACGCACACTCTCTTACAGGACAGGGTGCATCGCAGTACTCGTTCCTCCACCCGGGGCTGCAGGTGCAGGTGCCGTTGACCGGGTCGCAGGCGGCTCCGTTGGTACAGAGACAGGTTTGGTTACAGCTCAGACCCCAGCTGCCGCTGGAGCACGGTACGGTACAGTCCACACCGAGCCAACCTGGACAGGAGATGGGGAAGGGGTGTGGTTATGGTAACCGGTGGTAGCGGAACCCTTGAATGTCTGCAGAACTTTGGAACTGCAGAACCCATGAAGCAGATTAGTGGTACACGGCTCCGTGCGGGTTCTAGGCACCTAGAGTGAATCCTAATCCCATGGATGTGCAACAAAACAACAGCGACATTTTGACTGTTCTAATCACGGGAGCGACAAGGAACCTCCGCTGGCAATGTACCACATCCCTCTACCACACTGCCTCACTGCCTCACTGCCTCACTGCCTCACCGCCTCACCGCCTCACTGCCTCTGGCCTTAATGCTTCATGTGTGTGTGTGTGTGTGTGTGTGTGTGTGGGTGTTATTTGAGAGGTATACAATGCAACCAGGGAACTGAGACAAACACCCTCTCTCTCTCTCTCTCTCTCTCTCGCTCTCTCTCGCTCTCTCTCTCTCGCTCTCTCTCTCTCGCGAAGCGTCGTCCCCAAGATCTACTCTGATGTCTGTCTTTAATTAGCCGTCATGCCCACGGAGGCTCCATGCCACTTAAATATTTAAACACATTGACATTGAGAAGTACTGAAGTGGAGGAGGAATTAAGTTATTTGCAGCTCTTTATCCTTACCCTCTCTCCTTCCCCCCCAACTCTCTTTCACTTTCTTTCACCCCTTTCACTGTCTCTCTTTCTCTCTCTTTCTTTCCACTCTGAAAAGGACCTTGTAATTGAGTGCTGATCGTTAGTGCTGTCACCTTATTCTAATGGACTATTGATTGATTGATGGAGCCGGTTCATGAGTAGACTGTGATTTGAGGGTTGAGTCTAATAGTCCTGGGTAGATTCCTTTTCACCATTCCATTCCTGCGGCAACCTGCAGTTTGTCTGTCTCACTGTTAGCATAACCCTGCAGTGTCTCCCAGGAACCCCCGAGTGTTGAGGTGTTGTTGTTTATGGTTGTGTCTGAGAAAGAGGTGGAGGAGGTATCGCAGAGAGCTACACGCAAAGCGCCAGGCTCTCTGTAAACGATCAAAACATGAGGTTTAAAGTCAAAGACTGAAGAGAAACACACACGGAGTCCCTAATAAGTGAAGAGGAGGAAGATTGAGACGGAGAGGGAGAGAGAGAGAGAGAGAGAGAGAGAAAGGGCAGAGCAAAAGACGAAGGGAGAGAAGGAGGGAGAGCAAGCGAGACAAAACGATCGTGGAATCGGACGGCTGGCGGTACCTTCTCTGCAGGTACAGTATCCATCGATGTGTGAGCAGGCGATCTCATTGTGGCAGGAACAGCGCGAGGAGCAGTTGGTCCCGTAGGTGCCGGCAGCACACGCTACAGAGCAGTCCTCCCCCTACAAATGGGTTTTAGACAGAAATGCTTAACACAGTGCAGGAACTGACAGGAATTTGTACAATAAATGGTACAGTGATATCTCTCTGTGGGGATGTTTTAAATTGTCTAGAATTGATTTGAAGTGAACAGGTTCTGTTCATAGCAGAACCTGAAGATGAGCCATTGTAAAGATGAACCCTGTACATATTTGAACATGACACAATAAACATAAAAAAGAATCAAGAACAAAGTCTGTTTGGAAAGCTGTATCTACAAGTGATCTTTTAGTAATGCTTAGCGATACAAAAACCATGTTTAAATCAACATGTTCACTCCAAAATCAAAAGTGTGTTTGATTTTGCCAGGCTTTAACATGTTGAGATGAGTGCATTTTCCTCGCCATCTGTTGTTCAGATCCATATTTTCTTGAATCCCAAATGAATGGAAAAGATAGGCAAGTCTAATTCAATAACTTTACACTGAATCATTTGGGAGAGAAAAAGTTGGATTTACACACACAACAGATGGTATGAAATACACTCTCATCTCAACATGAAACCATTTTGAGAATTGAAAACATCTAATCAACTTTGATTTTGGAGTGAACTTCCCTTTTGGCCCACATATGTTATCCATATCCCTAACGCTGAAACAAAACAACTCAATCAGAAAACACTGGAATACATCAACAGCAGTATTCATTGGTTTACAATGTAAACTGACTGTGAAGTACAAAGATCTATTACATTCTTTAACCCCATCTGCCCTCTCCCTTTACTCTCTATACTGTGAAAAAGAGTAATGAAACTGAACAAAACCCAATACAGCAACGTGTGATTGCCGATGGCTGGTTGATGTATCGACGCAGTTTCACCAAACATTTGCCTGACTTCCGATCGTCCTGGCAACACCACACGATTGTTAGTGTGAGAAAATGACTCTGCGTGTTCTAGTGAACTGACACGCTGTAATAACTATGGCATGACAGCAGAATACGGACTCACCCAACGGGATGTGTCATTTGGCGTGGAATCCGCAAAGATGCGGGCACAAAAGAAACGCCTGAGCCGAGTTTCAGCAACCATTTTGTATGGAGACACGGAGGCTAGGTTGGAGATGACAGAGACCAGCTCTCTCTGAGAGCAGGATGTTTCCGTTCTGACGGTGACTCTGAGGCAGGTAGGCATGGAGAACCCTCTGCTCAGAGTCTCTGAGTGTTTTTTAGGCAAGGCAATTAAGAAAATATCATTTAAATGACAGCCTGGCAAGAGGCCCGAGGACCGCTGGGACAGAGGGTTGGATCGAACATTCAAATGAAAATGTATACAACAAAAACTGAAATAGACAGAAGTAGTCTGTGCTGTTTACAAAGTAAAGTATCAAAACAAAACTATGACAGAGAATAGAAAGACCCTGAAGAAATGAGCACAACTAGGAAAGTAAGAACTTATGTACAACAACTGATGCCCCTGAATAACAACTAGGATTGTGCCTATCTGTCCAACCCTGTTCATGTACTTTTCCTTTGTGCTCCTCAAGGAACATCAGGTCCTGGACTTTTAAGTTTGCGCCGAAAGAACTGCAAGACCAGGGGGCTTGATACAGAAAATACCTTTCTTTTCAAGCTCTGTTCTCATTTTCAACGTGTCAAGAAGAGACACTAAATACGATGGCATTTTTCGCTCAAGGGCCTAATGAATTATAGTCAGGCGTGGATCTTTTTTGGCACTTGCCAGCCAGGCTAGTAGGCTAAAATTTCCACTAGCCTGGGTAAAATGTTCCTAGCCCTGTTTGTAACTCTATTGCAGAGTAACAAACAGGGATAGTAGTTTAAAAATTGCTGTTTTCTATATATTTTTTCCAGTAGCCTATTCATGTAAATTAGTCTGTGAACAATATTATATAACCAGAACAGTTCTGTAACTGCAAATCACATAAAAAGTCAATATCCAATCAATTGTTATTAGCAAAACAAATATATATTTATATATTAAATAGTGCATACAAAAGTATTCACTCAAACCTAATCTGCATTCAGGATAATGTAACGTTTATTTTACATTCAATGAACGTTAACGACAGCTGGTAGGCTAATGAACGTGATATTACTACAGGTGGTATTTAATAGTGATCAAATAGTGTTTCGTGGCTTGTACGGAGATATTAGAACACTATACACATGTAGCTACAGTAACCAAGGGGGCGGGGCTTAGCGAAGGTTCCGACTTTGTATTTCAGGGCGAGTCGGACTGATTATGAACCTCTTAATACGAGGGCTGCCTACTGATTATCTTCACTCGCCGCATTTAAACCCACCTTGAATTGGCAAAAGTTCATTCGCCCGACGGACTAGGTGGTTCTAAAATTAGACTCGCCCGAGTCTAATTGCTAGCCCTTCGCGTATCACTGTTCTAGCATGCATGTTGCTAGTGATGTCCAAGCAACTGCAATGTAAAGACCGCAATGTTGAGTTAGATGCCTGTGAAGTGGTGACAGTGAGGGACTGCATGATGCAGTCAAGAGCCTTCTGGGTAGCGCTCGAGGCTAGCACACACAGTAACTATTTATTATGTATTTATTTCATTTATTTATTTACCTTTATTTATACAGGAAAATCAACTGAGACCAAGGTCTCTTTTACAGATGAGCCCTCTAATACAACAATAAAGATATATACAAAATGGAAATTAAACGCACATGAAGAAAATGTACCAATGTCTTTCCTGACAAAGTTCTCTACATGGCTGGGTGGAGTTCACCATCTCATCCAGCCAGTCTCCCAGAGATCTTCAGGCATTAAAATTATTGTACGGAAAATAACTGAGATACGTTCACCGAAGGAGCAGTGGGTCGGACTCGAACTCACACTGCAGCATGCAAGTGCACCAGAGGCAGTGGTCCAGATCGCTGGACCCCCCCAGGATACATGTGGTTCTGTTGAATGGTGTTAAAACCGGTTTCAAAATACAAAATCAAATGGCTGCCGTTTCAGAAGAGATCAGTACCATTTGAACTGACATTTACACCAGCTGTCTCAATGTCTCCCAGTTTTGTAAGTATAGATAACTCTACGGTGTTCAATTTACAAAGATATGCCTTAAAGATGGAGTTGGCAATGTTTGCCAACTGGTCAAGACAAAATGGTTCCCGAAAGATTGTGTGCTATGTCATATATATGCTTTTTTGTACCCAATGTCATCAATACCAGTCACTTTCAAACTTGGAATACAAAGGCTAACTGAGGCATACAAGTGATTCTACCTATAAATTATGCACATGTGACTTATTACACATCCAGCTCTTCCCAAATATTTAGCTAATCGCAAAGATCCCAGAATGCATCTTTAACAGACTGGGTTCGATTACGCAGGTAGTTCACAAACCCCTCCAGAGCACGATCAGCAATTCCAATACACCTTAATCTCTTTTACCAGGATAGTAAAGTACAGATACAGAAAAATACAAACACACAATGCAGCTTTAAATCCAGGGCACAGTGGAATTCATTAAAAACGTTCAGAGTTGCTGTAGCACTGCTGTGGCCAGACCTGAAGCCTGATTGCATGCCTCTCAAAATGATGTTTTCCTGGAGGTAGGCTTTAAGCAGCTTATTGACTAGGGACTCCAATACTTTTGCCAGAACAGACAACTTAAACATGGGCCAAAAGTTATTCAGTTGAGTTGGATTGCCCGCTTTCCAGAGAAGTAGGACAAATTGTGATTTCTAGAACTTGGGGATTTTATTACATTCTGAGGTGAAGTTCGAGATGCATGTTAAAAGAGCAGCAGTGATTGCTGCTAAATCGTGAATGTCAGCTAATTTCACAGGGGGCACATTTGGATGGTCAACCCTGCAGAATAATAGGTTCGCATTTAGAAAATGCTGATTAAAAGAGTTCAAAATAGCGGTTCGCTCAGTTACCACCTGTGAGTCAACCTGCAGTTGATTATGGAGCGGTGCTTCATTTTGGCTCTCAGTCATTCATTACATGCCAATATCTGGAAGAATCATTCAGTTAATCAGCACAAGTAGTGTTGGTGGAATTTTAAGTATAGTCATTCCCCTCCTGCTTTCTCCTTACCACCGGTTAAGGTGAAATTCACAAGTGGGAAACCTCCCATTTTCATCCATTGGCTTTAGCTCTCTTGGCTAACAGCCCAGTTTACAGACAAACTTGAGATCAAATCCATGTAAGTATGTCACCTGAACATGGAATGCGAAGTTAAAGGACCATTTAAAATTCTCAGAACTTTCAATTATTTTCTTTTTTTCCGGTTGAGAGATTCTGAATTACCTGCTTATTCCTTCCTGATTCAGAGGATCTTCGACTGGGATATAGTGTATGTGGGAAAGTGAATTTATTGAATGATTCCGGGAATTGTGCAACCATACACATGAACCATCATTAGCATTCAACTCTAACTCAATCAGACGGGACCCTGGGGGGTGTCGCTCACGTACAGTAGAACACTCAGCTAATTAAATTAAATATGAAGTATGTCTAATTAAAACAAGAGACCTCCGACCGACCCAGTGTCTATTAATTACCCTTCATCTAATATTCACAAATCTAAGAGGAAGGAATGAGACCTTTCCCAAGATAACGTCCATGTTTTAAGAATTAAAAGACGATCCCATACTACTTTCCAGACAGAAGGACACGAGGCTCCAGGGAGGTACCAGAAGGGCGCTTCAACCACCCATTTAGAGAAACCTTTTATCAAGTTCCACGTAACCATTTTGGGTTCCATGTAAAAAACAGGGAAAAAAAGATATGGTTCTAACTGGACTAAAATAAATGTTTTCCTACAGGGGACATTGTAATCCGGATGAAGCCCTTGTTTAAGTGTGTAGGACTTGAAGAGATCCAGTATCTGGTGGTCAGAGCCACTGAAGATTGGCGGATGATAGATGACTGTCTAAAAAGAGGGAGAATGCCTGGCCCCCCACACTGTGTTGAATGACACTCAACGGAATGGCACCAGAGAATGGTGCACTGAGTGAGACACGCACGCACGCACGCACGCACGCACGCAGGCTGCTCAGTGCTGTCTCAGAAAAGAGTGTATGAGTACGTGTGTGTCAGCGGTATGTTTACGGAGAGTTTCAGTACATTCCCTAGTTGGTCGTCCTGTCCAGTTAAACTCTAAGATGGGAAGTGACGAACCACGAAGATCGGGACTTTATCGGCGTGAATACGTTTGTATTTATTCACGGGTGTTTGGCTAAAGACAGATGCAAACATGTTGACAGTCCTCCAACAAATTGCCCTAGCTCCTCTTGCCAGAGTACTCAACTCTCACCCTGCCAGGAACGGAGCCTTCTGGTTTTCTGTTTTACCTCATCATTGATGTCACCCACCTGGTTTCCCAGGTCTAAATAAGTCTCTGATTAGAGCTTAGCAATGGAAACGGACAGGAACTGGCTTTCACGCTTTAGAATTGAGTTTGAGGGGCCTACTGAATAAGATATTTCAAATTTTGTTTCTGTATATTCAGTAGATTTCTGTAGACAATTTATACAGTGAAGTTACACTCCTGCTCTTCTCACTATCCAAGACAACTGCCGCAGTGTCACACGCCAGCAGTATACATGTTATCTCACGCAGCCCTTAACCCAAATGGTACAGCTACACGGAACACCATGAGGCTACAGTCAAAGTTGTCCATCTGCCTAACCCCAATACCTGAGCTACTTCAGATTTGCGAGCTAATCAGACATAGCAAAACGTGTTTTATGTATACTAAACACCCTGGTAAGTTCCGTTAGTGGCCCAGGCAGCAAGCAGGACGCTAGGGATGATTTCACTGACAGTTCTGGTTCTTCACATCCACGAAATGCTGGTTCAGCATATAGGTATGTATCAATCATCCGGATAAATCATATCCTCAGCTGTTTCGTAATGAGACATAACAACCACATTAAGTCACGTTACTTAGCGAGGGAGCGTTCAGCGACACAGAGTAGAACTGGCCTTGAGTACATTTCGAGAGCACAGGAAGAACTGACAAAAAATTTGTCTTCAACATACTGTCAAAACAGCTAGGATACAGTGCTGTCTGATCAATGCATTTCAAAACCCATTTCTGTAACAACACAACGTGGGAAACAGGGTGGAATGGTTACGCAGAACGTATATGTAATTCTAAAAGGCAAAACCCAGAGGACAGGCTGGCAGAGATCGGTACACAGGAGATCAGATAGGCAACAGTAAAATTCCAAGACCCAAAAGGCAAAACCCAGAGGACAGGCAGGCAGAGTTCAGTAAACAGGAGATCAGATAGGCAACGGTACAAAAACAGATAGGCTAATTCAGAGTCGGAGATAACAGGCAGAAACTGGTCAGTACAGCTGCAAAATATAAAAGCTAGAGAATAGCAATAGACTGGCTTTAGTATACCGTAATACAAAGACAGCGTGACACAAACCTAACCAAACAATGGGCCACTAATGACAATTAGGGGGGATGAACAGGTGTTCAGACGGGTGATTGGGACCTGGGGAGTGAGCTGCGTTCATGATCAAGGGTGTTCTTGGTGTTCCTGGTGAGTTCACGTTCTGTGTGTTGCCTAAACATTTTGCAGCAAGTTGAAAGTCGTGTCTGTCCGTGTTTGTGGATTTGTGTGTTTCAAAGGATATAAGTGTGTTTGTAAGGATATATGTGTGTGGGCAAGTATGTGTGGGTCTGTGGGAAAGACTCTTGGTGTGTGTGGGTCTGTGTGAAAATCTTTCTTAAAATGAAACCCTTTTTCTAGTGTTTTCGTATTGTCTCATGCCTTTGATTTCCCACCAAATCGAACACGATCCTTTGGATGTGAAAACATTTGAATCTGTTTGCAGTAGCCTATTCTGTTGTGCAGTAAAGTAAAACTCAGTACATTGTAATGAGTATAAGGGGCAGACTTCTGTGTAGCATCCATTTACCTTCACATGTACATTTCTGTATATTTCATTATATACAACACAATAGAATACTGCAATGTTGTACAGGTCATAGCACTACATAACATTACACTACATTACAGTAAACTACATTACAGTACATTGTACGAAATTGCAGTACATTACAGCACTCATGCCTAACACATCTCTACAAAACACTATGAAGCTGCACCTACACTAGCCAATTCCACTCCATATACATTTTATTAGTATGTGATGGGTTTTGGGTCATGCTGTTACGATCACTATTGTATCATGTTGTGTTTATTTTATTCAAACCTTTATTTATTCAGGGAAGTCCCATTGAGACCATAGTCTCATTTTCAAAGGAGCTCCACTTCTGAAAGATGCAGCAAAGTACATAATGAGGAACCAGTGATGAAAACGACAACAAACACAGTGAAAGCCCCGGGCTCTGTTCCTGACACGCTAACGGTTTGGGATGTGTTCTCTGCGGCTTGGTTGGGGATGAGTTCTCTGTGGCCTGCTTGGGGATGTGTTCTCTGTGACCAATCTGGGGATGTGTTCTCTGTGGCCTGCTTGGGGATGTGTTCTCTGTGACCAATCTGGGGATGTGTTCTCTGTGATCAGGTTGGGGATGTGTTCTCTGTGGCCTGCTTGGGGATGTGTTCTGTGTGACCTGGTTGGGGATGTGTTCTCTGTGACCAGGTTGGGGATGTGTTCTCTGCGGCCTGGTTGGGGATGTGTTCTCTGTGGCCTGCTTGGGGATGTGTTCTCTGTGGCCTGCTTGGGGATGTGTTCCCTGTGGCCTGCTTGGGGATGTGTTCTCAGTGACCAGGTTGGGGATGAGTTCTCAGTGACCAGGTTGGGGATGTGTTCTCTGTGACCAGGTTGGGGATGTGTTCTCTGTGGCCTGCTTGGGGATGTGTTCTCTGTGACCAGGTTGGGGATGTGTTCTCTGCGGCCTGGTTGGGGATGTGTTCTCTGTAACCAGGTTGGGGATGTGTTCTCTGTGACCAGGTTGGGGATGTGTTCTCTGTGACCAGGTTGGGGATGTGTTCTCTGCGACCAGGTTGGGGATGTGTTCTCTGCGGCCTGGTTGGGGATGTGTTCTCTGTGGCCTGCTAGGGGATTTGTTCTCTGTGACCAGGTTGGGGATGTGTTCTCTGTGGCCTGCTTGGGGATGTGTTCTCTGTGACCAGGTTGGGGATGTGTTCTCTGTGGCCTGCTTGGGGATGTGTTCTCTGTGACCAGGTTGGGGATGTGTTTTACGTGTTGTTACTTGACATCTGTGAGGCCCTTCGGTGCTGCTCCTCTCCTCCTTTCCTCTCCCTGTGTGTCTTTAGCAACAGACTGCGTGTCCTCCGGCACTCAGGTTTGTGCTGTGCAGGTTAACAGTGTGTGTGTGTGTGTGTGTGTGTGTGTGTGTGTGTGTGTGTGTGTCTGTGTGGGAGCCTGCTTGTCTGCCAGACTGTGTTCATCTTTTCCATCTACGAGCACTTTAGCTCTGGGTAGTTAAGTGGACCAGTTTGTGTTCCAAGGCTGACCCGTCTCTTGTTATCTGTCCCCTTCTCTGAGAAGAACTGCATCTGCATTCCAAATGTCACACTGTTTCTCATACAGTGCACTAACGTTGACCACAGCCCGGGCCCAAAGCAATACACTATGTAGGGAATAGCGTGCCATCTGGGATACACATGAAGGTTTCTAAAGCTGTGTCCTGTCCGTTCCAGGGCTCCTCCGTTCTAAAGCCTGTTTGCCTTCCACTGGGAAGGCTTGGCAAAACGTTCTGATAACGCTCCTGGCGTTATCAGAAAAGCTTTCTAGAAAAGCATGTGGTGCTTATTTTTGTAAATTCACTGAGGTCACATTGTCCTTTTCGAGTGGCAACATTAAGAGTTAACCGACTTGCTCAAGGACAGAAATACAGATGATAAACCTTTTGGCGAAAACTAGCACCGCCCGTGTTTCAGCTCAGGTACTCAGGGCTAACCTGGTACAGTGACTGTGTGTGTGTGTGTGCATACTCACCCTGTAGCCAGGGGCACAGATGCAGGCCCCAGTGACACCCTCACAGTCCGCCCCGTTGGCGCACGCACACGGCTCCTTGCAGCCCTCGCCGTAGTAACCAGACGGACAGGTCTCGTTGCAGAATAGCCCCGCCCATCCCGTGGCGCATGCACACTCCCCCGACAACGGGTGGCAGCTGGGATCGGAGGGGAGGAAGAGGAGAGGAAGAGGAGAGGAAGAGGACAGATCAGAGGAGAAAGCGCTACGAGCCGTGTACACAGGAGAGAGGCGTGGAGGATGCATTATGCATCTTTCGCCGTCAAAACTTTAACTCGTACTGAAGATGAAACGCGACACGTGAAACATGACACACGACATCTAAACACAAGGCTTTGTAGTCTGTGCTTCGACACAACATGACCACTCCAAAACGTAGTGCACTTCATTGAACTAGATGTTAATAAGAGCCTTGATCAAAATCTGTGCACTAAAATAAATTATTGCACTATACAGGGGGCCAATGGGGACAAACACAGATTCCCTTTTTACTTTTATCAAAGATTGATGATACTGTAGCTAGATACTGTAAATCTCCCTCAGGTCTTGTGGTGGGGTGTTTGTGTGTTATGCAGTAAATGCGTCTCTCTCTGTTCCTCTGAGACGGCCCTGGCTATATAATCTGGATCAGATCACCAAAATGCCATATGGGCCATTTTTCTTACTTAGAATAAAGTCAGGTTCAATTGAGAGTTACAACACACTTATGTTGATGTTAACACTGGCTTCAGAATGATCTATTGGAGTGCAGATGCTTCCCTGGTGTTGGAAGAATTTTTTTCATGGATGCCGTTTGCTATTGGTTGTCCTTAACACCGCTAACCCAACACTTTGAGACCCTGCACATAATGAAAACGCATATAGGAGGCAAGCAGAATGTATCAACATTTACAATCATAATTGATTATAGCTAAACAGATGATGTTTTAATCTACCAACGTTCTCCCTTTCACTGTTTCAAGAACTGGAACTTCATCACAAAACCCCCTCATTATGTAGCAGTATAAAATGTTTAATGCTATACACGTAACCCTGGAGGAGGTATGACAAGCTGGTTAACAACACAAAATAAGTCAACAACCTGAGAGCCCAGGATAACAGGTGATAAAATCCCAGTTCAACCTTAACCTGACTGCTCTTCATCAAAGCTTGCCAGTTGGGGGGGTCACATTTCTGTTGTCCCTCATTCGCTCCTTCAAGAACCGGGGATACAGACATAACCTTAAGTTCCCTTTAAGTTGATCTCTCGATTGGACTCTTCCCATGGTAGGACACATCCCTAGGTAGAACACATCCCTCAATATGACACATCCAATGGTAGGGCACATCCCCCGGTAGGGCACATCCCCCGGTAGGGCACATCCCCCGGTAGGGCACATCCCCCTGGTAGGACACATTGGTAAGCATAATCTCCCCAGCCAATCACACACCACACTGTCAGCTGACAAAAATGAGGAAATTAAACGTGTGTGGTGAGGCCCGTTTCGCCGCAGCACAAATATCCAAACACAGTCAGCCCTTTAAGTGATGCCCAAAAAGCCACCTCACCTCCAGTGAGGGGAGGGCACACCAAGATCAGAGACTCTCCAGTGTCTGTCATGGCGAAAGGCTCGGTAACCCAGTAGGTCGGCCTCTGCTCAGACAGCGCCCCGCCCCAAACTGGTTTGGCAGACAAACGTTCCACACAAACAGACCCATTGAGGCCTGTACATGCATTTGCATAACGCCAGACACGGTAAGGACATGAGAAGGCCAACCTTCAAGGGGGCTCCTGATGACAAAATGCTCAGCAGCCCATCAAGCCTTGCAGGAAGGCCACAGGACCAACCCAGATGGCGTGGCTAATAGGCTCCACCCACTCTGCTCCAATGTCTACGACAGGGCCACGACACCAGATGGCGCTGAGCAACTCCGAGACAGTGGATCGGGCCCTTACCAGCTGAGAATGGTGTGACTTAACTAAGCGAACCTGTCGTGTACAGTGGTGAGGTGACTGACTGACAGGGAACCATTCTGTCACAGTACCTGAGGGTGTTGGAGGTGTTGCATGGACAGTATTTGTCACAGATGAGTCCGTAGAGTCCAGAGGGACAGAACCGGTCCTGGCAGCTGGGACCCTTGAAGCCTTCGTCACAGAGACACGCCCCGTTGATGTGGTAACACCTCGCCCCGTTCTGACAGTCACACTTATAGGCACACTGAGGCCCGTAGGAACCAACTGGACACTCATCCTGACACCTGGAGAGGGAGGGAAGGAGCCAGAAGAAAGATGGGTGGACGGAGAGCAGAGGAGAAGAAAAAATAAGAGATAGAGAGAAAAGAGATATACAGAGAAACAGAGTGAAGTCAAGGACATAAAAAGACGGAGACAGAGAGAGAGCAAGAGCGAGAGAGAAGTGAAGCATAGAGACAAAAAGGTCGCCATGGAGAAGGATGTATATTGTACCTATGATGTCATCTCTTTGCTGGACAACCTGACCCACTTGAAGAACAGCTGAGCTCAAAGTTCAGCACCGGCATACATTATCGACACGTCACGCACTGTCATTATCCCAACATTCTGCTTAACCTGTCCAAGGTAACAGCATTACTGTCATTATCCCAACATTCTGCTTAACCTGTCCAAGGTAACAGGATTACTGTCATTATCCCAACATTCTGCTTAACCTGTCCAAGGTAACAGCATTACTGTCATTATCCCAACATTCTGCTTAACCTGTCCAAGGTAACAGCATTACTGTCATTATCCCAACATTCTGCTTAACCGGTCCAAGGTAACAGCATTACTACGATTTTACCAACGCCAACACTAATTACTCCCAACGAGTCGAGCCGCTGTTACCCGAAATGTCACGTTCTCCATATACTGTGGCCCACCGGTACCACAACACCGGCGCCCGGTGTGTCCAGGCAGGTCAGTGGGTCGGGCATTAGACAGGGCCCTGCACACTGAAGCTCAAGGTGAATCTCTAGTCGTTAATGTAATGAATATTACCCACAGCACAGAGGATGAACCTGTCTACGTGCGGAATGGTAACGGGGAGGTGGGAGGAGTTGAATGTTAAGGGTGTGTTACAAATGGCATCCTATCCCATTTTGCAGTACACTCATTTCAACCGGAGGGGCCTGGTCAAAGACAGGGCCCAGGGGCAGGGGATAGGATGTGCGTTCGGGACACAGACGATATTAAATCGACAATCCTCCGGTGTTTATAACACATCCAAGACAGGAGTTAAGACAGAGACGAATCGCTCAAATAATCACACAGGCTTTCTGTGGTTCCCGTCTAGAAACATGTTGGAATGGAGGGAAGTAAATGCGAGATAATTCCTCACAGGATAATACACCTGTCTGTATTGTAATGAATGGGGGTGATTTGGCTAGATTTTAAATTAAGAGAAGGGGGGGTGAGTTAATGAATGTGTGTGTGTGTGTGTCAGGTTAAAGGAAAGGTATTCCTCTGGACAATGAGTCTAGCAGAGGTAATAAATCCATACGCCAGAGAGAGAAAAAGGGAAAGAAGGATGAGAGGAAAGGCGAGATAGGATGGAGAGGATGGAACTAAGAACTAGTTATTCCAATTGACTTCTTGTAAACGTTTTCCCGGGTTGTTAAAGAGGTAAATTATACCCAGAGTGGAGGAAGACTCAGAGAGAGAGGAAGACATGAGAGAAAATGTGAGGGGGGGAGGGGGAGAGAGGGACAGAGTAGGAGGTGGGGAGGGAGGGACCCAGAGAGAGTAGGATGTGGGGAGAGATACAGGGACAGAGGGAGTCAGAGAGAGGGTTTAAGAAATGGAAAAGATGGAAATAAGCAGGAAAAAGAGAGGTGAAGATGGAGACAGGCGTTTAATAATAAAAGGAATACATTGAAGCTTTGCCCCACTTGAGGACACCTCCCGACAATAATTAGCTCACGCGGAAATTCTGACATTCATGTATGGAAAATAGAAGTTAAACAAAATGGAATGCCACTTTGAAGTCCTCTCAGGCACACATGATACCTGACCCATACTGATGAGAATAAACGTGTGATGAAGAGCCCTATTCCAGCATATCCATTACACTGTATTCCACTTACGTATACAGATATATTCTACATATATTCTAGCTATAGAAATATTCTTTCTCTGTTTATATATTACACCCCCCCACACACACACACACACACACACACACACACACACACACACACACACACACACACACACACACACACACACGGTCAACACGTCTCCAATGTACTGTATATTATATACTACTATTCTTATTGTCTTTCATTCTCTGTCGTTCTCTCTGTCTCTTCTTAACTCTTTTTCTCCTTTCTCTCAATCACTCTCTGACCTCTTTTTGTTTTCTTCCCTCTCATTCTGTTACTCTCTTCTCTGTCGGTTTCTAGCATGCACTAGGTACTGGTTCTGAGAGCCAGTTCAGGGTCCAGGACTCTACCTCTCTCCACTGTAGCCCGAGGTGCATTGGCACTGCCCGCTGATGTGGTCGCACAGACCTCCGTTCCGGCAGGGGCACTCCTGGCTGCAGTTGATACCGTAGGTGCCAAATTGGCAGGGCTGTGCGCACACAGAACCCTAAGGATAACACACGAAGGGTTAGAACAAAGGCACGATTAACCCATATGTTCCACATGCAGCAATTAGAAAAACTATTATGAGGAACCTTTAGAAAAACCCTGAGAGAACTTGCAGGAGTCACCGATAGAAACAATCCTGACAGTAGGCAACACCGTATTGTATTTTGTGAGACCTTTCTGAACAGAATGGAGTGTGTGGAGTGTGTGGTAGAGGACAGGAAGAAGGACAGTTGGTTCTACAGTTCGATTCACGCTCTGTAGTGTTTCACAATAATCACATCTATTTTATAAAAAATGTAGTGGGGCAGCACGGAAGTCACTGCTCTCTGTGCTTTGCTCTGCAGAGTTTCTAGAATCACAACAGAAGACAAACTGTGTGAATTTTGCCCAAAAGTTCTACAGCTCGCAGAAATGGTAGAGCAACAACAACAGCCTTAGGGGAGTACAGTATGACAGAAATGTAGTACTGTAGAGATGGTGCTGTCATGCAACCAGGGAAATCCAACACGGTTATAAGCCGGTTTACCTCCTTGGGGCTGAGGGTGGGTAGTTCACTGGGCAGCGCCGTGACCTGCTAGTAACACTACATTCTGGGCCCTCCAACAAACAGGCCCAAACCTTAAACTTTACAACACTGATTAAGAAAGAGAAAAGTCCTGACAGCCTAGAACCAAAAAGATTGAAAGTGCTGCACTGCAGTATTTAATGCTTTGGACACGGGATAGATTAAAGACATTTTAGCTTTTAAAAAAGTTGGAGAATATTTGCGAAAGAAATCAGAGCGAGCAGAATAGTTTGAAGGATACCCTTTCCAACCGAAATATGTGTGGTCACTGTCTTTTTAATGTCCTGGGGTAGGCAGTGTATTGTGGGTGAGTGTGCGTGAAGGTGCAGCGCGGCTGGACCATACCATCCACCCGGCAGGGCAGGAGCACTCGCCCGTGACATGGTGGCACGTCCCTCCGTTCTGACAGGGGCATCGCTGCTCACACTGGGCACCATGACTACCGGAGGGACAGCGTTCGCCACAGCTGGAGGGATACGGGAAGAGATCAGCAGGGTCGCCACGAGACACATCCAAACTGCCAAAGGAAGTTCCTCAGAGCACCCAGGCAGTACAGTGTGAATGAAAGCAACCAAGCATCAAAACAAGGCACAATTGTGAAACTTACAGCATTTTGCCACTTATTCCAGATCGACATAGTACAGAAGTTACCGTTGAAAGGTCTAGTACTACTCAATCCTGTGCTGTATTGTGTTGGTTTGAGACAAATAACCTGGACATTTTCCGATAACCACAGACACAATGACTGGCAAGCCGCCACCTGACACCACAAGGTTGTTGTGTCAGACCCCGACCCCCAGTTGACCCCAGACACCACAGGCCCCAACCCCAAGTTGACCCCTGACACCACAGGGTTGTTGTGTCAGACCCCGACCCCCAGTTGACCCCAGACACCACAGGCCCCGACCCCCAGTTGACCCCAGACACCACGCTGCTGTTGTGTCAGGCCCCAGCTACTCACGTGGCTCCGGTGTACCCCGGCGCACAAATGCACTCCCCGGTCCTGTGGTGGCAGGTGGCGCCGTTCAGGCAGCGGCACTCCAGCTGGCAGCCCTTCCCGTAGAGCCCCGCCTCGCACGGCTCCTCGCAGCGCCAGCCCTGGTACCCGTCGGTGCAGACACACGCCCCCGTGATGGGGTTGCATTTGGCCCCGTTCTGGCACTGGCAACGGTTGCTGCAGTGGGGGCCCCAGAAGTCAGCCTGACAGCCTGGAGGAGAGACAGACAGGTTACTGCAGTGGGGGCCCCAGAAGTCAGCCTGACAGCCTGGAGGAGAGACAGACAGGTTACTGCAGTGGGGGCCCCAGAAGTCAGCCTGACAGCCTGGAGGAGAGACAGACAGGTTACTGCCGTGGGGGCCCCAGAAGT
>JACXGJ010010594.1:0-21560 GCA_016801105.1 Esox niger
CCAGACAACCTCAACAGGTCTACAGTATGTACAGTCAGACCCAGACAACCTCAACAGGTCTACAGTATGTACAGTCAGACCCAGACAACCTCAACGGGTCTAAAGTATGTACAGTCAGACCCAGACATCCTCAACAGGTCTACAGTATGTACAGTCAGATCCAGACAACCTCAACAGGTCTACAGTATGTACAGTAATATCCAGACAACCTCAACAGGTCTACAGTATGTACAGTCAGACCCAGACAACCTCAACAGGTCTAAAGTATGTACAGTAATATCCAGACAACCTCAACAGGTCTACAGTATGTACAGTAATATCCAGACAACCTCAACAGGTCTACAGTATGTACAGTCAGACCCAGACAACCTCAACAGGTCTACAGTATGTACAGTCAGACCCAGACAACCTCAACAGGTCTACAGTATGTACAGTCAGACCCAGACAACCTCAACAGGTCTACAGTATGTACAGTCGGCGCCAGACACCCCAGGACCCCCATACTTGCCTGTCCGGGAGCCTGTCCGCCCACCTGCCCAGGGCAGCCTCCTTGTTGCTGTGTCTGTACCACAACGATTCTCAGCATCAACACAGGCATCCACAGACGCAGCGCTATCTTAATACGCTGCCTTGGTATCCTTATCATCTCATCGCCAACAGCAGCCGGCAGGGAGAATGTACGTGGGAGAAAAGACGTGTGCGTGCGTGTGTGTGTGTGTGAGAGAGAGTGAATGAGCGCACAGTGACAGTGAATGAGTGAAAGTGAATGCGAGAGCGAGTAATCGGGTGAAGGAGAAGAACTCTTCTTTTCCGTTGCAGTGCAGGGCTAAGGCACCAGTGTTATGGACTGCGTGGTAAGGCTCTCTACATATACCCGTCTGATCAGAACAACGGGTCACTTCGACAGGCACATGATTTGCCGGCGCTGAAGGGGTATTTTTAGAGCTATCTGGTGAAAACTAGAACACATGGATGGAGACTGGGGCCGGAAGAAAGCAGCCAATTGCAGCTATGTGGGCCAGCTCAGTGATAGAAGATGAATAGGGCCAGAGCACACCTCTGAGGGCACAGCGCTGGGAGTCTGTGTGTGTGTGTGTGTGTGTGTGTGGATGTATGAGCGTGCACATAATGCATGTTTGTGAGTGACAGTGGATCTGTGGGTGTATGTGTGTGTTGTAGATCTCATTATCTTGGTATGATGCGTGGGATTCTTTTCGGTACAGCATCTCATATGGACAACACTACGCAGGATCGCCTCTGCCCTGCTCCAGCTGTACCTCACAGAGGGTTTACACGTTCCAACACAGGAAACATCGCCTGCTCCGGCAGGCTGCTCAATCATCTGCCGCGACCACCTCCTGGCCAAACACCTCCCTGTATCCGTCTGCTTCGGAGAGAAAAAGTGCCCTTCGTGCACTCTGCCTCCTTTGCTCTGAGCTAAGTGATGTTTCAGCTTATAATGTGACAGAGCAACATTTCTAAGTGGGGCTTGTCAAGAAAGTGATTTAGGAAAGGCCACGTCAGACCAATGTGCTTGGAGAGTTCCACAAGGTCAGCCACTAAAAAGTATGAGGCCCGGCTTAAACGGGTCTCATCCTGTCAGTATTATACCATATCAAATGCAATGAGTCAACTGGATGTGCTGCCACACAGCTTCTGCCCACGTCGACTCTGAGTCAGAACTAAATTCACTGTGGGGGCTGAGTGGTGTGGGTGCAGTTGCTTAGATGGTAGGGAATAGTGACACAGGGACAGGAGGCTGTAGGTCTTGCACTGATGCAGAGACCCAGGCTGAATGACCCACGGCCCCAAACTGAGTTACCCAGAGGCTCAAGTAAAATGATCCAGAGAATAAGGCTGAGTGGTCCTGAGCCTGAATGGTCTGGCTCTGGACCACTCAGGGATGGTGTCACTGGCTTGTTGTTGTCTCTCTGTTGTGCCCACTGTGCAATTGGAGTGAACTCTGCTGGCAATAGTTGGCCCTCATTCCAGGGTGGTTACGGTTGGTTGGTGTCCTTTGGGTTGATGCTTGGCAATGTGGGTGGATTGACTTTCTGCCTGTTGGGCCCTGTGTCGCTGGACCCCCCTGTCTCAGCCCCAAGATTTTGAACTGCTATATTAATGTGCTGGGGAGAACAGGGTCAGTCCTCCTCCACTGTAAATCCTTGTAAACCTAAGGAATGCAGTCTCTAAATGTTCTTTTCTCTTGCCACATTCAAACTTTGGAGGACATTAGGTCTTGCCCACACTTCCCAGGTACCAGGCTCCAAAGACTCATTGAGTCCTCCTGCCTGTGTTGCAGATAAAGACGATACCAGCTGCCAGTCTGATAATGCACCCCACCTGGTTGTCCCTGTCCTTGTCCATCTGGTCATGCTTCTGACATGGCTTAGTATTTATAGACTCTGGACACAACCCAAATGCATTTACTAATTATTGCAACTTGTACTCTTAAAATGTTCATCCGGAACACCCAGAACAGGACTGGTCACCCCGCTGAGCCTTGTTCCTCTCCCTACACCCTCACAGTGGCTAGGGGTTTTTCCTAGCTACTGTGCTTCAACATTGTTGTTGCTTGCTCCTTGGGGTTTCAGGCTGGGTTTTATGAAAAAGCACTTTGTGACAACTGCTGATATAAAAAGGGCTTTGTAAATACATTCGACTGATTGATTGAATGGTCCAGAGATGCAGGCTGAATGACAGAGACCCAGCCGGAAAGAGAGAACGGGCTGTTGTGTGGATGTCGGGGACAAGTAAAGGACTCACATGTGTGGGCAGGTACAGGTCATAGGGTGTTCCTGAGTCCACATCGATAGCATGGAAGCCTGACAGGGAACCATAGATGACCTTAAGTCTTTGTCCATCCTCCACAGTCAGGTCCACGGACAGAGGCCTCTGGGGAAGCGAGCTAAACGACTGGACAGGCCACACATCAAGGACAGACAAGAGGGAGGACTTAGAAGAGTGAACATGCAGCACCCATTAAATAGAGCTATAACCCTTAAACTCTGGACCTTACAGACAATGTCCTTGTTGCTCATTAACCAGGCACCGGGTGGGTTAAACGTATTATCTGTTTAGTGACCAAAGGAATTTATTTTATATATTTTTCTTCACTGTAGAAAGAGTTAAGATATGTGAATTCCAGGAAGATGCAATGGAACTAGAGCAAGCCACTGAGGAGGTTTCAGAACTAGGACAATGATGTCCAGGTGACCCTAATAGAATAACACACTATCTTTACAGTATTCTTGATTCAGAAGGAAATGACAGTTGAAGTTAAAGTTTGTGTTAACCTAGAGTTCCATCACATCATATAGCACACATATGCTGGAAATGTATTTTTTTATTTTGTATTTATTTTGCATTCACCTTGAAAGCCATGAACTTGTGGTAAGGCTTTGGAGCCCAGGCGTAGACCTCCACAGCGTTCTTCAAGCCAATCACAAGAAACTTGATCTTCTCATATCGAACTGAAATAGCATCAAACAAAAAGCGAGGATTTCAACATGGATTACAGCTGAATCCCAACATAATGCCTTATTGTACACATCTTTATTACTCCACTGTAGACAGACACCTTAACCAATAGCTTGCTACTGAAATTCACATTTTATTTACTTTGGTAATTTTTTAGTGCATGCATGTGTTGTGAATTTCTTTTGTTTGTAGACATCTTTCACAACACAACCAATATAATTAAAGACATCTCTCACAATCTCTGATGCGAAAAAATATTGTATTCTTTAGATATTTCAACATAGCGCTGTTGTCGATTGAAACTAATGAAATACATTTAAGAAGTGTAATGTCCTCATTGGTTAGGCACCTATTAGCATGGCTCATCCTTGGCTGACATTATTGTTGGTCACCCATGACGGCTGTCATGACATCTTCAACTATTAATCATTTTAAAATCTAGCAGTTTTTGCTTACGTCCCAAATGGCACCATATTCTCTAACGTGTATCAATATGATCAAGTCCCTTAGGAACCTGGCTGACATTTAAGACAAATCCCTTGTGTAAACTCCGTTTTGAAAGACAGGAAAGTAATTGCCTTTCACTGACGCAACAGGAGCGTGGCTCTGATTGAAAAAACAATGCAGAAGGAACTGGGAGACAGAGGGGACCTCACTACGACATCATATCCTTCCTGCCTTGAAGTCCCAGAGTTGTCCACACTCTGTCAACACTCCAACTAACCGCAGGAAGAGTCACAGGAAATCTGCTGAGCCAAGCACTGCACACTGACACACGGTCACTCAATCACACCCAGTTCACGCTACGAAACTCTCACACAATGACCTAGTGTCATCAAATTGACTCAGACACTGACAGCATGAAATAATTTATCCTTGCAAAATACTTGTTGCCATTTTATACCACAACACAGAAACCTCATAAAATTGGTCTTATAGGACTGTTATAGAAAATAATGTATGAGTGATTTCACTAGTTCTGGTGCCATGTTGTTTGAAGGTCAGGTAGTTAATACTCACCGACTTTGTAGTGCACACATCCTTCCAAGTCCCCCACAGATGTCCAGCCTTGCCTCTTTTCCACCTCTGGGTCATTCCGAAGGATCTTGTTCCGTAGCCATGACAGGTAGTACAACCTCAGCTTGTTCTTTTTACCTGAAAGACATGGGCCGGAGATGGGTTAGACAGGCTCCGGAAGATGATTCCAGCACTGACAATTTGGTGTGTATACATTTTAATGTGTGTTTGTGTGAAAAATTGTTTGCCACCCTTCCTGATTTCTTATTTCTTTGCATGTTTGTCACACTTAAATGTTGTCACACTTAAATTTTTCAGATCATCAAACACATTGTTATATTAGTCCAAGATAACACAAGTAAACAATAAATGCAGTTTTGAAATGAAGATTGTTATTAGTAAGGGAAAATAAAATCCAAATTCACATGGCCCTGTGTGAAAAGGTGTTTGCCCCTGATAAAACAACTGAATTGTGGTTTATCACACCTGAGTTCAATTCCTCTAGCCACACCCTGGGCTGATTGCTGCCACACCTGTTCTCAATCAAGGAATCACTTAAATACGACCTGCCTGAAAAAGTGAAGTAGACCAAAACATCCTCAAAAGCTAGACATGAGGCAGAGATCCAAAAAAAATTCTGGAACAAATGAGAAAGAAAGTGGTTGAGATCCAACAGTCTGGAAAAGGTTATAAAGCCATTTCTAAAGCTTTGGGACTCCAGTGAACCACAGTGAGAGCAATTATCCACAAATGGTGAAAACATGGAACAGTGGTGAACCTTCCCAGGAGTGGCCGGCTGACCAAAATTACCCCAAGAGCGCAACGACAACTTATCCAAGAGGTCACAAAAGACCCTAGTACAACACTCGAAGAGCTGCAGGCCTCACTTGCCTCAGTTAAGGTCAGTGTTCATGACTCCACCATAAGAAAGAGACTAGGCCAAAATGGCCTCCATGGCAGAGTTCCAAGAAGAAAACCACTGCTGAGCATAAAGAACATGAAAACATCTTGATGATCCCCAAGACCTTTGGGAAAATACCCTGTGGACTGATGAGACAAAAGTTAAACTCTTTGGATGGTGTGTGTCCCATTACATCGGGTGTAAATGTAACACCACATTTTAGAAAAAGAACATAATACCAACAGTAAAATATGGTGGTGGTAGTGTGATGGTCTGGGCTTGTTTTGCTGCTTCAGGACCTGGAAGACTTGCTTTGGTAAATTGAACCATGAATTCTGCTGTCTACCAAAAAAATCCTGAAGGAGAATGTCTGGCCATCTGTTTGTGACCTCAAGTTGAAGTAAACTTGGGTTCTGCAGCAAGACTGTGATCCAAAACATACCAGCAAGTCCACCTCTGAATGGCTGAAGAATAACAAAATGAAGACTTTGGAATGGCCTAGTCAAAGTCCTGACCTGAATCCCATTGAGATACAGTGGGATTAAGTTTATGCTCGAAAACCCTCCAATGTGGCTGAATTACAACTATTCTGCAAGGATGAGTGAGCCAAAATACATCCACAGCCTTGTAAAAACTCATTGCAAGTTTTCGCAAATGCTTGATTGCAGTTGTTGCTGCTAAGGGTGGCCCAACCAGTTATTAAGTTGTAGGGGTAAATCTCTTTTTCACACAGGGTCATGTGGGTTTGAATTTTTTTTTCCCTTAATAATAATAATAACCATCATTTCAAAACTGCATTTTGTGTTCACTTGTGTTTTCTTTGATTAAAATCAGAATTTGTTTGATGATCTGAAACATTTAAGTGTGACAAACATGCAAACAAATAAGAAATCAGGAAGGGGGCAAACAATTTTTCACACCACCTGTATCTGCTTGCGGACGTGTGTGTGTGTGTGTGTGTGTGTGTGTGTGTGTGTGTGTGTGTGTGTGTGTGTGTACACGGCCAATAAGGTAGCATTGCTGTATGGGGGACGTAAACCCAGCCTGTAACGTCGCACTGCTGTAACTACCTGAGATGGTTATGAGCACGTTGAGCCCCTCCAGCACATCCATCTGCTGGAAACGTCTCCTGCTGATTAGAGAGTAGACCTTCCCCTGACCGCTCCGGTCCAGGAGCCACAGACCGTTCTCTGTCCCCACCAGCAGGTTCACGCCTGGACACACCAACACAGCTGCCTTAGGCCTCAACATCACAAGCCACAGCATAGTCCCAGACCTGAATGACACTCTATTCCCAACCCAGCTCACTACGTTTGGCCGGAGTCCTATGGGACCTGGTCCAAAGTAGTACACTTGAGCACACGGGATGAAGGGTGCCATGTGAGACACTAATATCCCAAATTGACCTCTAATGCTCATCCACTCTACACACTATAATAAGGTGCAGCTAACACTGTCTTATTATTACCTTTACCAGCTGGTCTGATTTACACAGTGAAGGGCAGGGGTGACCATCCTGGCCTTCCCACAACTTTCACAGTTTGGCTTTATGTCACGTCCTCATTGTGTTCACTTGTTTTGCCTTGTCCCACCAACTCCAGGTGTTTCCCCTCTGCCCCTTAGTCGCTTGTGCATATGGCCAGTAGGTCTATGTTCGATCTGTGCCAGTTTGTCTTGTGTGTTTGTACTGGGAATTCCCTCAATAACCCTGTTACTAGATCTGTTCCTGCCCTTTGTTTTGACCTGTCCATGGACTTTGAGATCTCTCTGCCTGCTACCTGCATGTACCTTCGCCGTGCAGCCCACTATCAACCCTGCCTTACTTGACTACTCTTCTACATAAATAATTATTCATTTGAACGGACCTCGATGCTCACCTGTGTCCATGTCAGCATCGAGGTCTACCTCCGAGCATGAAGTGAGATACTTTAACCCAAAAGGTTAAATTAGTGATCCACTCATCAAACTGTTAACTTATTAAATCAGGTGTTTTGTTTTGGTTTCAATCCAAAATGTGAAACCGGAGGAGAGGGTTTGAAAATGAATCTTGTCTAGGGAATCAGCAGATAATGCTTTCTTCACAGTGGAGCAGTATTGGGAACAACTTGTCAACTTCAGAAGAATGATAGTCATGTGAACAGAGCTTTGAAAGAGCTGTTGTGGCATTCTCACATTAGACAGCTGGAATTGTGGCCATGTTTTTGCAATTTTCAGTAGTTCAGTGGTGCAAGTTCAGCATGTGGTAAAGACAGAGGTCAATAAATACTGCATTTCCAATTCTCAGGATTTGCAGTGGGTTGTCCACACACTTGCAATTTCCCGACAGGAAGGTGTTATTTGTGGACATTCGACATGACTTATATGAGGAATGAATTCTAATTAAGGTGACTTTGGAGCGGGCAAGGGAACAGTTGAATGTGTGTGGTAACCATTCCTCACCCCATAAGCCAGCACAGAGGATCTCAGTGTTGAACTTCTTCTTGTACTTGCGGATCTCGGGTGTGTCACTCTGGGGTCTGATGTTAGTTGGATTTACATTGACCACGGAACCCTTCCTGTGGCCCTCTCTCCTGATTGGCTCCTGATTAGCTGGTGGCTTGCCACTGGCTGATGGAGAAAAGGCCCAAAAGAAACAAGAGTTTTCACCCAAATCTTTTAAACAGTACACAAACACACATACTGTAAACATAAGTGCATCGGATGTAAGATGTTTAGCATGCCAATATTTGCTGTTTAGAGGCCAACCTAGGATACAGTGCAGTGAAACAATGCACTGAACTGTATCCTAGGTTGGCCTCTAAACAGTGCAGTGAAACAATGCCTGATGGGCATTTGCTGTCTCACATGGTGAGAGACTGTGTCTTTACATGTGTGTTGTTATGGATATCCTAGCTGTGTGACAGAGAAGGGGCTTTTATGGTGCATTTTGGATTTGTTTTTTTGGGTGTGTATTTTGTTTGATTGGGCATGAATGTGTATGCTGGCACTCACTGGGACTGTGGCCAACTGGGCTTTGAGGTGGTGAAATCTGCAGCAGCCGTGGGTCAATGAAGGGAGTGAAGGAGGAAGAGGAGGACGAGATGCTTTTTCCTGGAGGACTGCTTACAGGGGTCTGAAAATGCATTCAAATTAATATCAATAACACTACAACAAAACATCACAGATATTCAGAAAGCCTGATATCAATCTTGAGCTGGACGTGCAAGTCGAAACATCATCTCCCTCTTGTGGACAAAAGCTTCACTCTAAGTATAAGGTATTACTCTTAAACACTTTATGACCTTCCAGAGAAGTCACAGCCTACTATTAGACATTCATGAGTTTATAGCACTGAACTCACATCAAAATGTGGTGCTCGTCCACCAGGAGACTGAGGGTAGATGACGTCACGAGGACCACGGCGCACCAGAGGCTCATGGGTCGGGCTCTTCTGCAGAAGATCAGGGAGAAGGTAATTCTCATTGCATTCAGACCGTACAGCCATGAGCCTGTGTAGCAGCTGGCCACTCCTAAAGCCTGACGCCACGCTGCTCTGTTAAGAGACACACACAGCAGACCAAAAGCTTAAAAACTCAACAATACTGTGACTTATGCTGGTGCATTCACTATGTCAACACTACAGCACTTAGCAACCACGCTAATGACACAGCTACCAACAACACAGCCAACAACACAACCGACAACACAGCGCTGTGTGTCAGTTGACATGGACACATTGTTGGGTTTTCCATAACACAGCCAAGATGCCTTTTGAAGGGGATGATTTAAAGCAGTGTATCTGACCCTGCTTTTACAGACGTTGAGGGGGCTCTGTGGGGCCTGTGGCTAAGCAGCACTCTCTGGGCTCTGGCTCGGCTTCATTTATTACTTAGTGTGCCCAAAGTGCCCTCTACTGTTTGTCATGCAAATGACCGGGGAAAGGACTAAGCTCACGTGGTTCTGGCTGAATCCCAAAACGGATCCTAAGGGACACTAAGCCTTGTTTAGTGCACTGCTTTTGACAAGAGACCAGAGAGTAGGGTGTGGTTTGGGACGCTGATCTGTGTTTAACAGACACTGTGCATTGTTTTTGGCAGCAGCGCTGCCATGTCTGACGCATGCTGCTGCCGGTGAGAGAGAGAAGCTAGACTTCCAACTGGAAATGTGTCTGCCCTCTTTACACAATGAACAGTCTTAGCCCTATAACCCAATTTCCAAATCATAAGAGTTCATGGGTGCAGTGTTAAAGCAATATGTCTCAATGTTATATTACCTACCAAGCAGTTAGTCAAATTTATGGCTGCCATTTTATTTTCCCTGAATGCAGCGTGGACATTATTGAAGTTAGCATAATGTTAGCTACAAACACAGGCTGGTGGAGTCCTGGTATAGTAACCAGCATGAAAACTGACTAATCTAAACAACCTAAAACTTGGTGGGTTGTCATTTATATCTTACATACCTAAATGTATTACCTAATATTTTACACACTTGTTAATGTTACTGAGAGGAAACAACGGGGACCGGCAAAATAGTGAAAAGAAAGTCAAGTGAGATGAAAAACAGTTGAAATCCCTTTTAGATCTGCGAGATGATGGACAGGGTTTACCCTTGATAGTTGTCCAAAGATTTAGACTAATAGGGAGGGCATCATTTCAGTAGGATTTACTCAGCCTTGATCTAGCAAATGAGAAAGCAGTACCTTGGATTTCTGCAGAAAGATGCAGTTTATTTCCTCTGAGACGATGTTTTCTTCTTAGCCTGTTTCATTTCAAGGTTGGGTTTGATTGAAACGTTACCACCCATGTGCAAGTTAAGGTTTATTTATCAGGAACAGTTGAGGTAAGTTCAGTTCGCTTGAATGTTTGCTCTGTTCCAGAACAAATTGCACTGAATTACAAATATCCACAAAACAGACTTTAGGGGCGTTTGAACCAGTTTGGTGCGTGTGGGTTGAGTGGCAGTCATTGGTCATGTTGACAGTTTTTCCTAACCCAAAACCCAATTTGTAGTTCAGTACAAGAACGTTTTCATTAATTTGAACAATCCATAAGGTAAAAACTATCTGAACAAAGCTTAACTTCTTCACTGACAATTCCAACTGACACCCAAACAACATTTTGCTACATGGTGTTTACAGGTCTGCCATGAAGCAAAATGAAAGTGCTTTTTCAAGCTGCTCAGCTGGGACGTTTATACCAGAATGTTTTGCGCCAAAAGTAACACACTCTCCTGCTTTCTACCATGATTAAGGTCACAGGCGACCAAGCTGCCACCAGGAATTGCTAGAGCTTAACAAGGCAAGGTAACCATTCTCAATCACTAACTCGCCAAACCCTGACAGTGCTGGCAAATTACATCCCCCTCCATGAAACCGCTTGGCCAAACTACAAAATATAATGTGTCCGTGTTGTCCCTGGCAATTATTTTTGTCACACCACCACTTAAAGTAGAGCACAATGGCATGGATATTTTTGAAAATGAAATTCTGAAACATCTAATTTACAAACATTTTCAGCCCTTTGAAGTAACACTTTGTAGAATGATCATTGGCAGTGTTTATAGCTTTGGGTCTGATTGGTTATTCCTGTGTTAGCTTTTAACATCTGTATTTTAATTCTTCCTTCAAGATTTTGTACAAGATTTTGTACAAGAAGATGGATGGGAAGTGTGGATAAACAGTAATCTTCAAGTATTTCCACAAATTCAGTTATGGGTTTTGGCTGAAGGATATTCACATTCTTATTCTCAAGCTATTCTCAAGCGGTGTGCTTAGGGTCATTGTCATGTTGTAATGTAAATCATAGCTCTATTAAAATATCAACTGTGCTTTAAACGAGTAATCAGTGATTTAGCTTAATTTATTGTGGTTGTATTCTTACAGGCATCCCAGTACCTATTACTGAAAAGCATCCCCATACCATGATGCTGCTACCACCATGCTTCACGATTGGTGTTCAAAATGTCTATTTGAATGCCTTTTTGCAAACAGTTTTGCTTACATTAGCCTTTTGCTAAGGAGTGGCTTCTGTCTGGCCACTCTGCCATAAAGCTCAGATTGGCAAAGTACTGCAGAGACTGTTGTCTTTTTAGCAGGTTACAATAATACCCAAGATGTATGTACCACCATTTTGTAAATATCTATGTCACCAGTGTTTTCTTTGGTGCAAAGCAGAGCACCATGAGTTAATGCCCAGTGTGGGACAATGTGAACTGTAGACAGAGGAGGCTTTCATTAGCACAATGACAGAACATCTAAATATACAGTATCTAGACTTCCAATCATTGTACTGACAGTGTTTCTGAATTTCTTCATACCGAACAGAAATCAAAGAAAATGGTTTGCCAGTTAATTTAACTAGAGTATATTAATCAAATAACACCTACAAGATTAATCAGGTGCATATGCCTGTGTTGTTTAGCACAAAGTATAATGGTACTTAGTGAATATAGATGTTTCTGATCTGTCTGTTAAGCAAATTTACTTGATTTATTATCTTTCAATACTTCTACCAGATTCCTGGTAAAAAAAAATATTTATGGGGTCAATTACGCTGTGTCAAGCCATGGAAATGTGATACACATGATGAGCTTGTCGTTTTTGAAGATAATACATTTTTTTATCCAAGCATGACAAAGACAGCTGGAGAAAACCTGACTTGTAAGGCAATGCATGAATTGTGTTTGAAAATGGTGTAAAACATCCACAACATTCCAACATTCCACTACATATTTAAATATAATTATAGTTAAGACACAGGATTTGGTCTGAATTTTGCCAAGAACAGAATAAATATCAATGACAAGTAAGTTCTGTTGGTAAAGAAAGTAATTCTTTACTCCAGAGACAGTGTATAATTGAGTTGTGGTGTGTAACCAGGGGTGTATACCTGGGTCTGGTTGAGATTATGCTGGGGTTGCAGAACTATCTCATCATGGGCTGCTCCAAAGAACTTGGTTTTCCCATTACTCAATGGAGACCTGGTAAAACACAGCCAACAGCAGTCAGAGAGGAGGGTTGTCATTCTCGTAATGAATCAATGAATTAATCGATCAATCACCTGAACCCACCTGGCTTTCTCATCGTCATCACTACTCCCAACTTCATCACTAGAGGAGGAGTACTCTGTGGCCTTGAAAAATGGACTGTGGTTGGATTTTAGCCCAGAGAATTGTCCGTAACCCTGAGAAAGAGACAAAATCAGAACTCAGACACTGGAGACATCTTCATCCAATAATAAAGCACAGACACAGGGCAATCCTTGGCAGGTAAAATTTTTAGTATTAGCATTTTTAAATGTTTTACCCTGACTGATAAAGATCGGAGAGAAAATAATATTGGCACAAATATATATATTTTTAAGGTATCTTTAGGTTTTAGAGTCCCATAGCAACTCAGGAACAAAAATGCTATTTTGCATAAGAAAACATTTATCAAAACATCGACTTTGTCAGAGTACATTACATACTGTCCTATTAGTCGGACTTCAGAAAGTGACCTGCGCTTTCTATCAAAACGTGTTTCTGCGCTGCCCATCGAAAATGTAGTTCAACAATGAGTTCTAGGTAATAATAATGAGGTAAAACTGGACCTGTAGACTGTCCAGGCAGGATACCTGGGTAATTACAGTCAGTCAACAGGAAACGTGCTGTTGGGCTATTTTTGGGGTAGAATCAGCAAAACCGATAACAATAATGTATGTCTGATATTAAACCATGAGAATGACTTTGCATAAGCCAGAGGTGACCAGGGAAGAACAGCAAGGGGTAGATAGGGACAGAAAGAAGGAACTGGATAAACCAAGCATGACAAGCTATTTCCTCTCCGGTACTAGGAATTAAACAGATCTATAGGACAGAAGAAGTACACTTCCTTATTGTCTTTAAGTGATATTTTGAAATCTATGCGCTAGAAATTGGAAAAAGGAATTCAGCCTCCACCATACAACAGATTTACGATTAGATGCATAATCTGTTACAATAACAACAGACCACAAACGTTCCAAACAGATTACTTGAGTCAGACGCAATACATTTAGATCTCACCACCTAAACAGGGGCATTTTGTGTTGCAATGTGACCATGTTACATGGAATTTTAGGAAACTGCCAAATATTATCCCACAGATGTGATTCCGAAATTGCCAACCAGCACCATAGGTTTATAGACGAATGCCAAAGGATTCAATGGTGGTATAGATGCTGTTATAACTGATACTGTGTCTAGAGGATCCAGTTGAGACCTGTCAACGTGATGATACACTGACTGAAAAGTTTATTAAAGAAACAAACTCATCAGCCTGGTAAAAACCTTATTTTAAATCCCTCTGTTTCGATAGCCTTAGAAACCCTTTTAATGAAATGCAAATAACAACTTAAGATGGTCAAAAGGATTGTCCTAAATTAAATCCAATGGTGTTCAGATTCACAAATATGTTTTTTGTTTTAGCAAAACAATCGCACACAACAGTACCCAAGATCTGATTAACCCAGAGACAAGACTAACACGATGACCTTCAAACTTTCTGTTCAGTTTGTAATTGGTTACGAAAACAACAATATAAAGACTTGGGTGAATGTGTAATGTAATAGATCTGAATGTGTAACGTAATAAATCTGAATGTGTAACGTAACATGTGAATTTGTAACATAACAGATCTGAATGTGAAACGTAATAGATGTGAAAATGTAACATAATAGATGTGAATGTGTAACGTAATGGATCTGAATATGTAACATAATAGATGTGATTGTGTAATGTAAAAAGTGTAAAAGAGTAAAGTAACTCCCCACCACCCCAGATGTATGCATTGTCAAATAGGGTTGTATAGGTTGGGATGATGGCAGAAGACTGATATGTTTCATACATGCTGCTGAAGGAGTGGAGTCCCCTGACACTGATGAAAACGGTTTGGCAGCAGAGGGCTCTCCAGCTTGAAGTGACCTGAAAGAGTCAAAAGACATGCTTCAAATCTGTATGTCCCAGCTCATCATGTTGTGCACTCGTGCTCAGCATTCCTAGAGCCACACTAATACTGTGGATTGGGTTGGTGGCTCATTCGGGAGCCACCACCTTCAAACTTTGTCATGGTTGTAAGATTTTGGTAGCCCACACCTAAGTCCGGTCTGCATGAGGACATACTGCATTGGCTTCCTCGTGTTTTTTTACTTCCTCAAGGCAACTACTGTGTGTGAAGGACTTGAAAAGCACTATAAATGTACACTTCATTACTATTCATATCACCAAGCTGGAGCTATAGCTCCCTATTCAAGTGTATGGCTCCTGTTACTCGATTATTTTCCATGCTGAGAGTGAGGCTCCTGAGCTGATTTCTTAACAATACTCAGATGCCTTCAAGGTGAAAGAGAGGATCTTGAAATGTATTACCCAGAGTTCATTTCTCTATTTGACACCCTAAAGGCAGTTATTTTGAGAGTTTACTGATTAACTATAGTGGGTTTTCCCACACCCTTTCTACCACAGTGCCTGTTGCTTGCCCAACGCCTTCACAAACTCCCACACACCCCAAAAAAATCACACACCGCACCACCCAAAGACAGAGCACAGGGCTACCACTGCAACAGAAAATCTTCAAAGGCTTTAGGCTCTTTCCATCCTAAAACTGAAAGAAAAAATGTGGTTTCAAAGCCAAAAAGTCAGTAGCATGGTTCAAAGTTTCACTTTAAAAACATGTTCATCTTATGGAGGAGAAACTCTGACAGGATGTTTAGGTTCCAGTCTGAGATTTCCTGTGTATCGGGTTTTTGTAAGACTAGTAAACACCCAACCATTTCACGCAGACTCTAGTAGTAACACTGTGCACTACCTATGTGCTGAATCAATGTGTTAAAAGGGCCCCCTCTCTAGTGAGTGAAAGACAAAGGGGAAGAGGTGAGTAGAGTGATGGAAAGACACAAACCTGACTGGGTGCTGCTACTGCCACTGCTGTGAGATGACATAGGCTTTGCTCCTTTCTCCACAGGAGACTGAGGGCCCCCACTTGAAAGCAAAGGGGCAGAGATGAGAGGAGTAAAAGAGAAAGAAACAGCGAAAGAGAGAAAGGGAGAGATGACAAGGATCAGACGCACACTGTCATGTTTAACACTACAAATGGCGTCGCAGAGATATCAAATGTCCATATAATTCTAGCTGAGGAATGAGCACATGGGGCCTGTCAAAGCTGTCCATGGATCATCAACCCTCTGAGAAGTACTACTCATTGAAAGTGACGAATGATGTGGTGGGAAACGTACCTCGATCCAGTCCGGTGATGACTCATCAGCTCTTTGCAATATAACTTAGATGTTGTGCGTTCCGGAACCTTCAAAATATGATTTTGACACGTGAGGGTACAGTACACGCGTGGCTGAACATCAACACATAGACAATAAAGTACCAAGGCTGCATATTGGAACATTACACAAAACAACATGCTAGTTCGGATCACATAACCAACATGGTGTAGCATAACAAATCTGATCTAAATGGGCAAACTGGTCTCTATAACTCACTACAGAACATTGGTCTTCCATAACAGTATTCAGTATAAGGATCCCAACTGATCACATTAGAACAAACCCAACATCCAGCAGGCACTCAGGCCTTGTGATCATGTGACAATTGTTCTTAATGTGGTTGCCAGCAGCTGTCAACCTTTTCACCTTTTCCCATGTCACTTTATTACCGTGGAAACTACGCCCATTGAAAGAGGAAGTAATTCTGAAAATAACCATCCTTGTCCTACTGACAAGGCATCTACAGAGATTACTGGCAGTTTGATGACTCTGGGTTTCACAAGTAGTCTTTTACACTTTGTGGGACATGAATGCATACAGAAGATCATTTAAAAGGAATGAAAGCACCTGCTCCATCTAGCACTAATAACCTAAACAATGGTTTTATCAGAGGAAGTGGTGCTGTATGTTGTGACACTGGTTATTGAAAACAGAATAAGACTCAAGTTGTCACATGTGCTTTTAAATTAGTCATGGGTGCCATAGGACGCCCGGGGCAGTGCCAACCTCGTGCTAAACATTCAACATCCTTTACAATGGCATGACTAACATTACTTCACAAACAACAACAATGATAATATCATACATACACAAGAGCAACAGGGAAAATCACACATTTAAGATTACAATAGTCACACACAATGCCACAAATCACACACAGACGCTCACACAGACGCACACACATACAAACATACAAACACACACACACACTCTTGTTTTACTATACTTGGGAAGACATTTCTGGACTAAAAGTAATCAAATCAGTCAAAAGATTTTTTCCTTTCACTGAACTATTCAAAGATCTGAGTCATCAAAAAGATTTGAACTCCCCATCACAAGTCCTTATTGGCCATGATGAAAAACATAAGACTGCAGCCCTGCTAAACATAAACATTAACCCTCATTTTAATCCTAAACCTCATTAGAACCAGAACCTCAACCCCAAATGCCATGGAGTTCTATACTTTCGAGGACTCGTTCCTCACCAGTATAGTACACACAACGTACGCAACCATAAAAAAAATGAGTGACAGAGGGTAACCGTCAATTAGACAGACAGACAGAAAGACTGACAGACAGTAACCATCAGTTACACATGTCGATGAAGTGTGACCGACCTTTGGTGGACACTCCACAGGGCTTGGCAAGTCCCAGAAGACATCATCGGACGCAGGAGACATGGGAGTGGTGGCCATATCCGACAGAGAACTACTGTGAGAGGCGTCTCGACTGGAGCGGAGATTAGCATTCTGAAATGGAGACTTAGTTTAGATCAGGCTATTTATTTTGGGATACATACAGCTCTGGTTTAGATTACTTTCTTTAGTGACACATTGCTCCACTCCCAAGTTGTACTCTATTTCTTGTCTAGTGCACTTTAAAGCTGACGGGCCATGGTTAGTAGCAAGGTGAGAATAATAAACACAAAATAATTTCGGGCAACTATATAAAACAAGATACAGAATATTTGTGATAAACGAAAACTAAATCAGAACAAACTTTATATCTAAAACTAACAAAATACAAAAAGGTTAGTATGTGTGACTCTTCACTGCTCTGCATTTCTCTGGGAATTCTGAGGACCAGTTTTTGTGTTGGTTTATTGTCTGTTTTACTCAAGTCAACTACACAGACCACAGAGGAGCATGCTGCTGCCTTCCACTGAAAACTAACAGTACTGAAACTGACATGGTTCTATGTAAGAATGAAACAGAATGGAAAATATATACTAAATGAAACTACCTAAAACAGTTTAGAAACTGACTGAAATCAACTGAATTTGAAAATTTACTTTTTATCTTTCAACCATCAAAAAGCATAAAATACAAATGACATTTCAGTGGGTATCAGTAAATTCTGTTTCACCCTAATCATTTTCACTTGTGTACTCTGGTTTGGGTATAGTTTCCTGGTTGGCAGTAGTAGTAGAAGCACTACTTTTCTGGTTGGTAGTACTGGCAGTACATTTACATTACATTTATGCACTCACAAATTATGAATCCATGCATACATACCCGACCAGTTGGGAATTGTACACACAACCACCAGGCTCTACCGACTAAGCTACACAGGACCACATGAAGGAGCTGACTGGTAAGAAGTGTATTATAAAAGGAATAGATCAAATTTGGTTTACAGCTTCTGTACAGTGGTGGTGACAGTACAGCAGTACTAGTATTAGTAATAATCTGGTGTAGCTCGGTTGGTAACGGATGGAGCTTGCAACAACCAGGGTTCAGGGTTCAACTAAGACAGAGAGACAATATGGAAACTTAAAAGAGGTGTCCAAACAACGATTTGGAGTCAAACCAACTCTCCATTTATTTGCGAAAGCTGTCAAAATGATATTGTTTTATATTTTAAAAGTCTAAAAAAGGGATTCAGATTGCGTAATGATTCTCCACTGTTCAGTGCTATAATTCACTTCAGTATTGAAAGATAAAGCATTCTGTTCCCTTTATAAACAGCTGACAGAAACTAAAAGTACAAAACTCGAGTTTGAAAAATGCGTTAAAAGCCTTGACACACTTGATTTTTAATCTTACATAAAGTTATGTAACTCCATAGTACTAGAAAGAAAACACATTTTACAGAGAACTGCCAGCAGAAAATCCTACTGACTGACACAATTGAATTGCACATCCCTCTGAATTGCGTCTTACAGCTTGCCTCTTTTCGGCAGCTGTTTTAAAAGAACTACAAGAAAAGGTAAAGTCTGCTTGGTAGATGTTCACCAGGCACAGTGTGCACCGTAAACTCATTTTATGTACGCAAAAAAAAAATCCAAAGTTGGGCAAATAAAGCTGTGGATGGATTGAAGGGGTCACCTGCTGTATGGCAGCCCTCTGCATGGCAGGTGTGCAGGGACTGGAGCTGCTGCCGGAGCTCAGCCGGGAATTGACCTGCTGTGGAAGAGGCATTCCAGCCAGTACTCTGTTTAGGTTGCCGTAATTCCTGTCAGAGGACTTCACCCTCTCCGTCTCTATCTGAGCAATCCTGTTCATCTCCTTCACCCTCTCCCTGTCCATCTCCACCTGAGCCACATGGACAAGGCAGTCAGAAGCAGAACCCGGGACACTGGAGCCAGACTGTTGATACTGGAATATGATATATAACCAATAACCCAAAACGTCTTGCAAACTCTCTTTCAGAGACACTTGGATATCTGACAGGGAAATACAAACCAATATGCTAGACAAATACAGAGACAGACAGACAGACAGACAGACAGACAGACAGAGGGCAAGACAGATAGGTAGCGGGTAACTATGGTGGTGACGGTGGGAGCGGAACGGGGGGGCAGGGCGGTGGTGAACTTTACCGCTTTGCGCTGGCTATTTGCGGGGCAGTTAGGTGTAACGCTGGCAGCCTTCTGGGGCTCCCTCTGTTTGTGCCTGTGATGGTGCTGAAGCGAAAGCAGCTGCGTCTGGTCTTTGGGCAGTGTGCGGTGAGACTTTCTACCCTGCTGGGGCGGTTGTAGAGGCTGAGGCTGAGGAGACGGAGTCTCGGTCCTCCTCTACACAGCGACAGACAAACACAGGACACTGACGTTCAGCAGCCTCATCCCCAGGCCGGCCGTACTGCCCCAGAAGCTGCTTCCAACAGTGCCCCGACTGAAATAAACTGACCCAGGGTCTGCGAGAGCCTCAGACGATCTACTCAATCCTGACGAGACACCTGGACCAGGTATTACAGGAGGAGCACTTCCAGGCTCAGCACATATACTGTACAATCAAAAGCACACAAACAAACACACACACCAGCGGGAAGCACACAGGCAAGCGCGCGCGCACACACACAGCGTCTAGTGAAAGTCTTATTATAGGAACCCCCAAGGACACGTCTCCTACTCTGTGTCATGCTACTTTCCATCAGACCCAAGGTTGAATGAGATTACCATAAGAACTAAATAATGAGAAAAGCAGGCAAAGAAAAATCCCATCAACACCTGTAATCCAACGTTTTCATCTACAATTTATGATAAATTCAAGGTAATTGTATTCGCTTAATCAGATTAAATGAAAAACCAAAAGACCCTTCACTTAATTAAGCATTTCCAACCTCGTTAACCTAGACTGACAGACATGAAGACTGTATCTTTGTCCTATTTAAAGACTCAACCCAAGCCATGGAATCCTATCATGGGGATCAAGACTAATGTTTACAATGAGGATATTGTGCAGCAAGATGCATAAGTAATCTATGACGTTTCTGGGTGTTTAACACAGCAGTGGCCTTCTTAACCCACACACTAGTGACAAACACACAGGATGCATTTCATCCCAATAAACGTGAATGCCTGGCATTATTCTGCTACACATTGAGCTTAGACACTCCTTGCTATTGCTCCTCAGACATGTTCTCTTCCCTTCCCAGTGGGGGTTTTCACATAACAAACAAATGCAATCCATCGCTCCTAAATTGGATTCCCCCTGTGAAAGCCACTAGATGCAATGTTGCCTGTTAAATCAAATTACACTTTTTTGTATATTATGCTAACCGATTAACAGTCAAACTGAGCCTTCAGAGCGCTTTACTGTTACTTCTACTGTGGAGTACAGTCTCTATGCTGCCCTGGCAAGGTTCACTGTGTTTTCAGTTGGTCTTGCAGCTATACCATCACTGGAGAAAGTGGCCTTTAGCTGACCGATGTTAAGTGTGGGATAGAATGAGAAGAATTATTAAACAGGACCTGTGGTGCAGCAGTCACAGCGTACTTCAAGATAGTACCACGTTCCTGAGCTTGCAATCTGCCACGGCAGTCTAAACATGGCCTTTTCTGTGCATTTCATGCAGAACCAGACGTAACATTCCCCTTACACTGAGGCACCCAATCCACGCTGAAACAATCCAATCACCAGCCCAGCTTTTATACACAGTGAAATGATTCCATGTTAGGGTCTGATGCTTTTTGTTCCATGCAGAATAGAAAAATCAGATGGCAATTATTACCTGTTCAGCTACAGGAGCGGCATGCCTTCCTCCGGCATCAATCCTCTGCCTGCCACAATCCCCAAACTAACAACGAGGGACAGAAAAAAGACATGGTGGCATCAAGGTTTCTGACTCATGAAGTCTAATGACTGAATCTTGGTTAAAAAAACTAAAATATTCAGTGTCTCGCTGGCTTGGGTAAGGCTCTTAACCCTCCTCTTTTAAATATTTAACAATGAAAATCAGTTCACAGAAGTCTAAAAGGCCCTGATAGAGTGAGTGACAGAATCAAACTAATTCTGAATCTTCCCGTTTGGGTTACTCAGGAAGGGTTACACCATTCTCTAGACCCTCTGTTAGATGGTACATGAGGAGGCATGAACCCATGTGAGCCACAGCTGAGACAGGCGGAGAGAACGGCGCAGCCAGACAATCAGCCCCTCTGACCATCTGTAGTTAATTAATAGCCAGGCCACTCTCCAAGACACTGTCTAAACTCATTAGAACAGCCTTCTGCAACCCACTCACCAAAAGAAACACCAAGCATGGAGCGGGGAGTCAAGACACACACAGCAGGAGTCTCAAAAGACACCCTATTCCCTACACGGTCCGCTATGTTTTAGCAGAGATGCACGGGGAACAGGGAAATGAGGGGAACAGGGGAATGAGGGGAACAGGGGAATGAAGGGAACAGGGGAATGAAGGGAACAGGGGAATGAGGGGAACAGGGGAAT
>JACXGJ010010595.1:0-21555 GCA_016801105.1 Esox niger
ACCATTTTGGTGCAACCTGGTGATTTTCTTACGTAGGCTGTGGGGCACGTACGTAAACAAAAACTACGTCAATCGCTTCATTGGAATTAGCCGCTTAACGGTAAGGGAAATTTATATAACTTCATAATCTATTAATAACAGTATGCCGCAGGAGCCAGCTCCGCGGAACCGCGGAGCTGGGGCGGACAGTGTTAAGGCTATCTGTCCTTGGTTCCTTAGGAATGTGAGTGTTGGGGGACGGTAGGGGCAGTTGTCACTTTAGGTAAACACAACAGTGAACATTCATGGCAGGAAGGATAAGATGGGGGGATAACCCTCCCACCTGTGTGACCTAAGATTGATGGGTGGCATCTTGCCGCGCCCCTTTTAACTATAATAAATATGAGTTGTATATGTCATTTTCTTTAGAGACTCCTCGAATGATTATTCGGTAAGCATTTGACGCGTCTCTCTATTTGCAAATAAACTACTAATTGTGCCAAGAGAATTTTGTCTCTGTCTTACTCCTTTGAGTGTCTATCGATGGAATTCACTCAAGTGTATTTAAGTCATCACCCTATAACTCAGGTGTGCATGTGAGAAAGATTTTCGGGTTATTGTAGAGACAAAATAATTAAGTGAAGGTAAGCCTGACAATTCAAGTCAGTAATGAAGAGAATTAACTACCGACTATAATCTACAACGTTATCCTTAAGTGTGCTCTTGTCCATTGTCTATTCCAGCCATCCTGATTTTCCTCCACTGGGTGCAAAATAGTATATGGTGCCATGCAAACTGGCACATGCTTCATTCAAGCCCATAAGTCCTTAGCTAGCTAAAGCATCCTGTTAATTCATGATGTTACTTGCAAGCCATTGAATGATTGAGGCTTTAAATATTATAGATGATTGGTTGATGCACTGGCACATCTCCGGTACTATAATGTTATTTACCAACAAATCTGTATGAGGTTTCCCATGGTTAGACATTGTCTGGTCATGGGGGGTGGCAGCACATGGCAATTAATTTATCCAAAGTGGAGATGCTCTCTCTTCCCCTTGATTCACCTGTCTATGTGCTTGGCACAATGATCTAAGTCTACTGATAAAATGGGATGGTTTTATGTGAAGAGTCTTGACTGAAAAGAAAAATGCTAAAGATAGAACTTACCCATGAATCTGAACACAAAGATGAAGAGGAGTGTGAGGAGGATAAAGCCAGTGTTCCAGACCCATATAGCTGGATCTATGGCCGATATGCCAAGGAAAACGAAGATGACGGTTTCTGAGCCATTGGCAAACACTTTCATTGTGGTCCGTACCGTGTTGACTGACCTCTCAGACATGTTGGTGTTAACATACTTTTGACAGAAGACCCCACAGAAAGTACACCTATTGCCAAGCAAGACAAAGGCCATGTCATTAAGAACATACCATTTAAAGATGTGGGCAATCTGCTGTTTAATGTCTGCTGTTCAGAATCAACCTTAAGGGTCTGGCATGGCTCATGCATTATAAGTAACTGTGATGAATTAAAAACTGAGCAAAAATATATGTCAATATTATCTTGTGTTTTGAGTGGAATAGCCCTTAACTAAAAGGGTGAAGCTGGCCAAATAAATAAAGATAACACTCAGGAGAACTTACGATAGTATAGCTGATAGCGAGAGAAACTCTGCTGTGAGGTACGAGAGGTAGCCGAAGACAAAGATGAACCCTGGTTCGATAGTTGGGGTTTTCTTGGTCAATCTGGTCAGGAGCGAGATCAGTATACCAAAGGCAATACCAACCAGGGAGCCTCCAAATGCCACCACAAAGAATGAAACTACACATGGCAGAAGAGGAAGAACGACATATGGACATTTTGGTTAGACAAAAAATGCCATTGCTCATTGCCGTTTCGGATGTAGCCAAAGGCTGTTGCTATTACGTACTTATGCCTTTGATGATCTCGACAGCATTGATTGCAGGGCCTCCAAGTGATACAAATGCATCAAATACATTAAACAGCACCTAGTGGTAACATAAGGTGGGCATGTTAAGCTATGAAATGCTTTCAAATCCTTTTTTGTTTTACAAATAATGGTATCCATTGTGTAATACAATCCATTAAATGAACACAGGGTTATTGTGGTCTATATTTATGTGATAAATATAGTTTTTGTAATTAATATGGAACTTTACAGTTTTACATAATGACTTAAATTAAATTTGGAACTCCACATTTGTGTTATTGTTGGAAATGTACATCGGAACATTATCAGTAGAATAATGTACAATATCAAGCCAAACATTCAATGGCAAAATATTTGGATATTGATCTTCCCAAATTCAGAATATTTGCTGTACAATATTTGTTATACATTCCATAGTCATGGCACCATTTTCATGGCACCAGTTTTTGAACATTTTAATCAACAATCTTAATTGAAAAAGAGTGTAGTCACCTGATTCAGAATATATCTATGTATCAAAATAATAGCACATTTTATTAAGAACTATTGAAAAGTTACCTTTCTAGCAACATAAAACATAAAATAAATTGTTGCCCATCTTGTCCTTAATCAGAACTGAACTATTTATTTAAATGTTATTTAATCATTTGGGAACTCAAGCTGGGACCAAGGTCTATTTTAAAGCTGAGCTCTATGGACCTTGATAACAAGAACTGCCCTATATGTAGCAAAACCAATAAAATGCATTTTGAAGTCAAAACTGACATTGTAATTCATCAGCATATTGACAAACCTTACATTCCTCAGTGGGTGGAATGTCTTTACATCTTTTAGCAGTTATAAATACATAGTACTGCAATTCTGCAATGGCTATGTTAAAGCATGTTTAGCTGTGTCTTATGTGTGTTTGTTACATTTTATCAAATTTTACGGGCTGAAAGAAAATAGTTAAAAATGACAAAATGGTATTGTGTATCAGATGTTATATATCGCTGAATGACAGTGGCCCATTATGAGATTTCAGCAAATTCATTTTACTATTACAAATTTCAATATCCAGTTGATAGCTAGACTAAACTCCTTTCTAACATGTATTAGTCATTTCAGACACTGACTAAAAACGATGAATGTTTATAAAGTTTGAAAGACTAACCACTGTGACACCATCGTTGAGTAGGGATTCCCCAAACACAATGATATACAGGACCTCGTTGACATGGACCTCTTCAAACACAGCAATCACAGCCACGGGGTCCACAGCAGCAATCAGACTCCCAAACAGCAGTAACTGCAGAAGACCAGTTTTGAGAGGACCTACAGAGGCCCAGGGTAACATGGATTATTACCTCAAACCATTCATTTACCTTATACCATAACTCGCTGACCAAGAACCTAAGAAAATTCAAATTTCAATCAACAGAAAACTATTTATTGACCTGTTCTGGGGTGGTAATTTGAGGCTTTGGTTGGGCCTGTGCCAAATGGCTCCCTATTCCCTATATAGTACATAACATTTAACCAGGATCCACCACTAAAATCAGAAATAGGGCACAATATTTTTGGGAAACACTTTTTGGTTATCTTACCCATGGCCCCGCCCAACCAGCAACCCCAAAGGCCTAACCCCAAACTTGCAGCATTCCAGACGGTGCCAATCACAGCATGAACCAGGATAGCCCCCAAGTTCCCCATGAACTGCTTGTTGGGCATGGAGTAGCCTGCATCCAGGACGATCGGGGGCAACAGGTAATAGAAGAAGGTGAAGGGCTGTAGTCTAAAAGTCTGAACTTTGTCTGCTCCATAGATGATGCCACCCAGGACCCAACCAATGCAAATGAGGAGGCCACTCTCTGGAAACACATTGGTCAGAGCAGGGTTAAGCTGGAACACTATTGGTAAACAGAGAGACAAGAACAAAAGAGGCAGATATTTAGAGTCAATAACAGACAGAGGCTCAGCGAGTAAAACAGAGATAGTTTGGTCAATTCAGGTGCAGCAAAGTCAAAAAGACATGGCCTATAACAATTTTCAGACAGCAACTCAGCCAATCATGCATGCATAATCACAACAGTGATGGCTCAGAGTGCTCTGCTCATTATGTGACAAACTCATTATTGCACTCAAACACCGTAATTTATGGATATTTCCTGTCACTCCTTACCACTAGAGAGAATTATCAATTTGTTTATGGTTGTGATGTGTATATAGTCTCAGGCAAACAGATGTAATGCAAGATGTTGTAGTCATGCTTTTTGTAGTTGCTCGATTGAAAGTGACCCACAAATCCTTTCGCTGAGTGGGTTGCTAGCTGCGCGGTTTGTCGACCCTACAGGCTTTGCCTGTAAATCTGCCTCCAAATCCATTTCTTCTACGCTTTCAGCCATTGTGGGTTAAAAAAACAGGGCTAAGTAAAAATAAAAATACAATATTTTTATCTTTTTACAAAAAAATAAAAACATCTAAATGTCACAAAAGAAAGTTTAAATAAAAATAGATGTTGCCATGTTACGTGCTAGCTAGTTTCACTTCAGATAGCAAACTGGCCCTCCAAGCACACCACAAATAAAATGCTGATGCTGGTGGCTAGGCAAGCTAGAAGGCTCATGCATGTCAAAGTAGACACCCAACATGGAAAACTTGATTCCTGATTGATTACAGCTGCACAAAGTAGGATTTGTTTGTAAAAAAAGGTTTTGTAGCCTATGAACATGTTCTGTAAGCTAATGAGGCCCTCTAATAGCCGTTTAGACACACAGACAACTCAGTGCCAGTGAGTACACCATAGGGAGTGAAGTTTTCTTACTGTAAGATATTATTATGGCAGCTAGAGACCAGGATGACAAACTGCCAATTCCTCCCTTGTCTACTACATCAGTGGTTCTTAAAGTGGGGGGCACAAGCCCACAGGGGGTCGCCAAGTGGTAGGAGAAGTGGGAGGTGTTCATAAACCCGTACAGTTCTTTCAGCAAAAGGAAACTGGACTACTTGCACAAAAGACCGTAGAATATGGGCAAGCTACTTTACCCACCAAAGCACTAACAGCTTCAAACGAAGTAGCACCACTGACTGCAAAAGCACTAAAGCCACACACAATTGGTGAAACCGTCATCTTTCCCGCAGCAATTGCGATGACAAGCGCAATGAACAGTTATAAGATGGCAAGAGCACTTATTTAAATCCCCCTTTCAAATAACACCATCTCCAAATGCATAAATGAATCTGGGTACACAAACCATTAACCTGCTCCTGTAGTAATGACCTAATGTTTAAACACAAAATGTGCTGCCCTTGCTTTCCAGTGACTGGACACTACAGACTTCTTTCACCACCAAAACACTACACGAGTTCTGGCTATAAATGGTGCAAGAATACCCCCCCAAAAATTGTCAAAGTCAGCCATGGGCATCCTTACTCCATTTCGGTCAATGTATCTATGCGAGAATACCATTTCTTTCACTAGCGCACATAAAAATACAGGTGTCGGCTCAGTAGATGGGAGGAAAATCTCTGTGTTGCTGTGTCCAGCATCAGGCCAAGTATTCAACTGTTAGGTTCAAGTAAGCAGACAAACTCATATTATTAAAATACAAAAGTTAAAGAAAATGTGCCCATATAAAAGTAATAATAACTATTATGAGGCAATAGGCTCTACAAGCTGAATATATATTTTATTTAAAGAGGTTGCCGGCTCTGATATGCCTGTGGCCCATTTAGGTTTTGGTCGACCGACACACGTAGACTGCATATATGTTTTTTGCATTGCACTACGTGTTGTGTCCAATAAACCCTTATACCTATTACATCTTAGCTTCTGCTTTATGTTAAATGTTTTATGCAGCCGCATCCCCTGCACCCTTGATTGCTATGCCAGTTATTCAAGTTCATTAATATGAGCTAACCTGGAAGCAATGCAAATGAGGGAGAGAATAGCAACTGAAGACGGGAACAAACATTGTAAAATACATACACAGTGGATATAAAAATCTACACACACCTGTTAAAATGCCAGGTTTTTGTGATGTAAAAGAATGAGACAAAGATAAATCATGTCAGATTTTTTTTCACTTTTAATGTGACCTATAATGTGAACAATTCAATTGAAAAAATAAATGGAAATCTTCGAGGGGGAAAAATGAAACATAAAAACCTTACAATAACCTGGTTGCATGAGTGTGCACACACGCTTATAACTGGGGATGTGGCTGTGTTCAGAATTTATCGTCATTGTATATCTGTATATGAACAAGATACCAGGCAAGCCAAGTTCAGCCAGCCCACAATAGAACATTTTGCCCTCACAAGATTCAAACCTCGATCACCCACATGGAAGGCTGTGTCGTTAAGCACTCTACCACAGAGCTGTACATCTGATGGGTGTCAGTATAGCCTCTTGTATCTACCCTGGCCAATTCAACAGCTAATTGGCCAATCATGAATGATATTGATAGTTAAACTGACCAACTTTTCTTACTAATTTTAACTCCACTACAAGTAGTGTCTATGAACTGTATGGCGTTTGCTACTGACAGTGTATTAGCCAGTAATAGGCTTTACAAATATGTACTAACTTACTGGAATAGTCAAGAATTGAGCAATTGCTAGCGAGTCTGCCAAAGCTATTTCATTTCATGGCATAACATACGTTTTTCTTTCATTCATGAGCAATATTGATACAATAACTACCAATATAGGTGATAACTCACTTTTTCATCAAGTGAAACGATGAGAGAATTGTGGAATGTACCAGAAATAGTTGCAATACTGTAGAACGTAGTTTTATTGGGGCCTACAAATTAAATTAATAAATGTCGTTGATCTCAGTAGACTCCCAATCTACGTACACACACCTGTTCCCACTCGCCTCATCACCAACCGTATTTCTACTGATCCCTGTCATCTCTCCCCTGCCGGATCAATGGTCTATGCTCGCATGCCATATCTCGCAATTCACAAACACTCGTGTACCGACCGATCGTCCGTCACCGACTACTCTGCCTGATTCCTGCCTGTACTTCTGCTCTCCGCCAGAATTCCGACTTCCTGCCTGTCCCTGACTACGCTGCCTGCTCCCTGCCTGTACTACTGCCGCCCGCTCGTTTACCGACCTTCCGCCTATCCCTGACTACTCTGCCCGCTACCTGCCTGTGCCGTCGCCGCTGGTTAATGAGTCGCCTCACTGCCCGTGCCGACTACTCCGCCTGCCACTCCCACTCTCCTCCCCAGTCAACGCTTGGATCCTTACCTCTACGTGTACGTCTTTAACCACTACGCCACGGCATTACACATTTCAGTTGTCGCTAGACACCATTGGGCATTGTGTTAAACTGTTCAAACTTTCTTATTAATTTCACCGGCATCATAGCATCTATGAACTCTACAGTTCTTGCCACTGGCCATTTGTACAGCTTATTAGCCAGTAATAGGCTTACCAGTATCTACTATCTTCCTAGAAATATCATAAGATTTGAGCAATTGCTAGCCAGACTGAGGATGACATTTTTCCATGCCAGAAAAAGTTGCAATATAACCATATGCAGTCTTAGTGAAGGTTTACTATAACGTAACTACAGTATGTTGTAGCCAGCATGTGTTGGTCTATTCTGACCCAAAACACATGCATGGATGCATACTTTGAAAATCCACCAGAAACAGTTGCAATATAACCGTAAACTGTTTTATTTCAGACTTACTATAATGTAGATACTGTAGGTTTTAGCCAACTAAGTTTTTGTCTATACGGAATAATAATGTGTACTTTGCTTTGCCTGTGAGGAGATCCAAACACAGGACCTAGAGTTGTTATGCCCGCTTCACTAACCACTACACTATTTAACAAATGGTACTCAGTTACTCACTCACTCACTTGCTCAGTAAGAGACATTCGCTCTTCTTAGCTGGCTCCGCTTATGCGGTCCAGCAAAAAAGTACCAAAGAAAATAAGAAACGTATTTATTTGAATAGTTTTTACATATTTATTTAAATTGTGTTTTACATAAAAGTATTTATAATTTTCATAGTTTATTTACAAAAGGCATATTATTTTGTGATAGATTGCTAGTGGCCATTTTACCCAAGAAAATGAAAAACATGACGGAGAAGTGTTTGCCTTTTCGAGGGCATATATTGCAAATGGCACTATATTTAATGCTCTGTGAGTTTGTCCTTGAATACAGGTGTAGGTCTGAGGTAGGGAATGGCCTCGTTCTCCACTCCATAGTTACAGGTACCTCCCAACCCCACAAGCCCCAGGTCTATATTTACGCCTCTATGCACAACACAAAGCTCAAAACAGATAATTCTGCATTCACTACATTAAAAATGGATTACTGGATTTTATTTGAATGTTATTTCTTCAACTATCATCCAGTTTCTTTGCAAAGGTCTAGATAAACATTTCGCATAATAATATTAACATGTATTACTAAATCTGAATCTGACTTTTCCCTGAGCATACGCACATTGAAGCCCCATGCTCTTATCAACTGAGCTCCACAGGAGGTACCTTCCAGGCAAAGCAGTCTTTACTAGAACATAATTATATCAGAAGTGGATCCTGGGGTTGTCTTCTATATTGACTAGCCTCCTCTGTCAAAGATGTTATTGGATCACAATTGCTCCAATAACACCACAATTGCTCTTAAATATTTTAACTTTAATTTAGTTCAAAATACTAAATTAAAACATTAGCATACAACACAACAACATTAACAAAACTGAAACACAACAACATTAGCGATTGCAAACAAACAAAAGTTGAAAACACAACAACATGAACAAAAATGAAACATTTATAAAAACGCTGCATTTCTAGTCACAGCATAACAACATTAAGTGACAACACAACAGCATGAACTCACAACACAACAACATTGGATCACACCACAACAGCATCAGCGCAGAGCACAACAGCATTAGCCCAAAACACAGCAACATTTGCAGAAACACTGAATTTCAAGTTTCTCAAAACGGAAGTGCTCCAGACCACTAGGGGCAGTGCCAAGTGGAATTAGTCGGGTTCCAACAAAATATACATTTGCTTCATACAGGGGATAGACTTTGAGCGCTCTTACGTTATTGTTTTCATTATTTCCTAGCTATGGTGAACACTTATCAGAGTACTTTTTTGCAACTAGTAAGTTTACATTTCTGCCCCGCAAAGGATGTAGTAATGAACATTGATTCTCGATCGAGGTCAGAAAAAGGTGGTTGGTGGCAGTATATCGTGACATTAGATGTCACAAAGATGTGCAATACACATTTCATCGCAAATGTCTTCATTGAGGGGAGAGTTGGAGGACGGTGGTACCTTACAAAATGTGGTTTCTACCGTCTTCGCATAGAATAGTCATATTGGGAAGGGCAATCGAAACCCCCTGCCCATACAGAAAACAAACAAGGCAAGACATTTTCACTAACAACGATGCACTGCAGTTTCTGATCCAATCTAGACGCATAATTACTGTGCAGGCTCTGATCCCACAGTCCTGAATATGGCCTTAATAATGATGAACAAGGAGCAAACAAGAGAAATTCTGGAGCTTCAAACAAAGCTGGAAAAACTGACAACACAACACCACTTTCATGTACAGTGGTAAAATGGGATCTGACAAAGACAGGTTTTTACACAAGGTATAGTATTTGTTCACTATCCAGCAATCCCTCCCTGTATCTTCTACTGTGTTATTCAAAATCAAACCAAATCTTACCAAAATTAAGCCTACTGAATGACTATTGTCTTAGCATTAGGCATGCACTGCAGTGTTGAAACTGTTAAAAAAAATTAATTGCAGTAAAACAAAAATTATATAATATTTGAAAGAATCAGGATGTTAAGACTAATACAGGCTGCAACATTAGCTAGGTCAAGTCTAGTGCTTCTTTATACCTACACGAGATGGGCAATCAGAGTTATGAATGAAGTTCAAGTAAGCAGACAGCTCCATGCCATCCAAAGCTATTTGTTTCCTTTTGTTGTGTTCTGTGCTGATGCTGTTGTGGTGTGGTGTGATCCAATGTTGTTGTGTTGTTACAAGTTGATTGTTTTCTGAAATGCAATGTTTTCATAAATGTTTCATTTTTGTTAATGTTGTGTTTGGCACCCGTGGGTCACTGTAAAGATCTTTGAGCCGATCGCATCCTCATTAATACATATACATTTTTATAACTTTTTATATTTTTTTTGTCACTGCTTTCCATATAGCTATCATGTTCACATGATGCCACTAAAAAGTCAGAATGGATAACCCTTTGGTGCTGGACCCATAGCCCTCTTAACTTTGCTGTGATTTGAATACCTCCACCCCTGGGTGTGGATGCAACTTCTGGGGTGTAGCCACCTACATGCACTTAACCACCATGGCCACTGTGCAAGCCAGCAATGCTGCCACCAGCAGCCAGAAGAAAGTTGTGCATGACATTTCACAAAATTGATAAACAAATACAAATTCTCGGATGTTTTGGAGACCAAAGAATGTTTGAATTCTGAAGCCCTCCTTTAAGGTAACACAGATCAAGGCTATTCCTGTCCCTGTCAGATATATAAGGTATATTTCAAAACAGTGTCTTCAGCCCAGCCAGACAGAATGTAACATGTCTGTCCCCCTTTATTGGTCTCACTTTCTGTATCTGTCTATCTTTTTCTGTCCATCTCCTTTTCTTTCTCTGTCTTTCTCTCTGTCAATCTCTAAAATGACTTGCTTCATGCACATCTCAACATTACTGAGCTACACAAGAGCTGCCTTCCTGACACAGGTTAGGTTTATCATTATCTACAGCCAAATGTTTAACTCCTTGGTTAAACAGGATGGAAAACGTTGTCATGCGTACATTTAAGTATTACATGTTTGGGGGATTTACAATGGGTTTACGATTTTTTTTTACTACACAAATAATCTTTAAAGTGTAATAATAAATGTATTCGCCCCAACTGTCCGATACATGTCACTGTTCTCAGTATCTTTTTACTATTGCTTCTCTTTTTTTCTTTCCTCTCTCTGGAACATCTCTCCCTATCAACTTGTTGAATGTTTACATCACAGTAATGTGGCCGGGCTGGTGTCTAAGGGCAGACGTGTACTCAACCACCGGTTTATAAGTCTCTCATGGTTGGAGGGTGTGGAGGTAGGATGGAGAAACTACAGTGACTCCTCTTTAGGACCACTGACCTATGCGTCTATTGTTTGGTTTTGGTTCTTTACAGTCTCCACAGACCCAAATCAAGGTCACAGATAACTGCGCCACTCTCAAGGAGTAAATGTTGTCCTTATGTGTGCTTTCAATGCCAAGTTGTTACATTTAATTTGTGGCTATCTCTAGAACCTGATCTTGATGTAGTATGTCAGTTATATGCTTAGTTGCTTTCTATGCTATCAGGTGTTAAAAGAGAAGTTTCCCCTTTTTCACATGTAGCGTATATAGACATCTGTTTCTCAATCTAAACACTAATGTATTTGTCCTCTTTCTCAGTTATACACCGGGGCTGCCCTCTCATCTTTCTATTCTAGTTGGAGCCAGTTTGAGATGTTCAGTGAAGAGATTTCTACACATTCTTCTGAGGTCTTCAGTTTCTTGGCAATTTCTCACATGAAGTGGCCTTAATTTCTCAGGACAATAAAAGACTGATGAGTTTCAGAAGAAACTTCTTTGTTTCTCGCCAGTTTGAGCCTGTAATCAACCCCCAAAGCACTGATGCTCAAGATACTAATCTAGTCTAAAAAGGGCCAGTTTTATTGCTTTAATCAACACAACAGTTTTCAGAAGTGCTAAAATAATCGCAAAAGGGGTTTCTAATGATCAATTAGCCTTTTAAAATGATAAACTTGGATTAGTAAACAGAACGTGCCATTGGAACACATGCTAATGATTAGCCTCTGTACGTCTATGTAAATAATAATGTAAATATTAATACTTGCACAATAATATTTATATCCAGCATCCTGTATTCCTTGCTCATTGCACTACTGTCTCACCAGTCTTACTATGTTGTTGTTTGGTTTATTTTGTGTATTTATGTGTACTACATATTGCAGACAGTGACTCTTGTTGAGTGTCCATTGTCTTTTATGAATAAGCACATCATGAGTCTTTATAATCCAGAGTCAAATTCCTTGTATGTGTACACATACCTGGGAAATAAAACTGATTCTGATATTCCATTGAAATTCAGCCATTTCAGCTACAATATTTATTTACTACATTAGCAATGTCAGGACTGTATTTCTGATCAACGTCATTAATTTTAATGGCCAAAAAATAGCTTTTCTTTTAAAAACATAGACATTTTGGAATCACTACCATTCACAGTTTTAAATGGAACTGAATGTAGATATATAATGTATATTCTAAATATTAGGGATATGGCAAATAATTAAATCCAACTACATTTGCATCAACGATGATGCAGTGCAGACATTATTTTTTAAGATTAGTTCATGTAAAGGTATGCCGACGTGCCTTTTTTGTATGGAATGTTAACAAAAAAAATTTGCTCACTAACACAGATTTTTACAGATTTGTGAACAATATTTGAGAGACATTTTCTACGTAGAGAAAGTCTTAGATCTTTGAGTTCAGCTCATGATAAATGGGGGCAATAACAAAAGTGTTGCGTTTATAATTTTGTTCTGTGTATATTTGTATATTAGAACCACAAACCAAGTCATTATAGAAAATTATGCAAAAAGTATATTGCTAGGGCCTTGAATGTTGTTTTATGCCCACAATTTGGGTGTACATGGCAGAATAAATATTTGGGTGTAAACATGGACACTGTGTAAAGAATTAGTATGTAACCATTAACATTATTGATATTCAACAAAGAATTGTCATGTAGGAAACATTGGCATCATGTGTTTTGGTGTAAATACTCCTGCCATTCTGGTGAATCCTTGTGATACGTTTTTTCTTTCAGCTGGATCCGGATGAGTCATTACTTTATCAAGATGCGTTTAAATATCTAAAATGGCACTAACTAAAGTAACTTATTGATTAAACATGTTAATACAAATTAATTCGTCATAACATGTAATGCTTATTCATTTGGCAACACATCACCAATGGTCACATAGTTCCATTGTACTTACTAAAGGCTAACAGACATTTTCACAGGTTTTTAACCCTGCAGCCATTAACTTGAGGTTTAATTTGCATAACAGACCCAATGAGTAATCTATTTTACAGAGAAATTATGAGTCAACCTCTATTTTCACAAAAAGGAGAGGCTGGATTTTTCATTAATTTCTTGATTTACAGACAAATGTTAGACTTGATGGTTACATCATTTAACCAGCGCCTAGCCGGCTGTTTAGAATTTAGGATGCTAATTTATGGCTAGGGCCTTGAGGTAAGCGTTCCATTAAGGATGTAGAAGTATGTACTTTTTAACACCTGAATAGAATCTTTCATTCATTGCAAGATAAAAGAGTTCTAAATAGATGTTTATTCATTTTTGGTTGTTGCAATGGCTCTTGGTTTTTACATGTTCAATCAATTCATTTTGTGTATGAAGACCAACATTTCAATTTTGTTCAAGCATACTTCTATAGTTTGTTTTTCACCAACACAAGGCCTTACGGATAACATTTACAGCAAAGCATTTACACTACAATAGATTCACAACCAGAGTCTATTAAGGGTTAATATACAGGGAATGATTTGATTTAATAGTTTTCTGTGTGTAAATGTGACCAGGACAATATGGTTACCTGAGGGTGCATAAGGGTTTGCCTAACAAGCATTTGTAAGTGCATTTGTAACTGTTTTATAATCAACTTTTGCAAGCACTTCCTTAACCAGCATAATCAAATATTTAGCACCATTTAACAAAGTAATTGTAATTCTAAATCCTTTACAACTGTGACCTTATTATAAAGTTTCAATCAATGTGGGTATTTATACCTGTTTTTGTGTATTACATGCTGACATAGATTATTAGGAAAATAACCAATTCCCTCTCAAACCAAAATGTGTGGTTTATAATGTTCATTGTGGAAGAAATTACAAAATAGGAGAAGAATACATTTTCCTAACATTTTCAACCTCTTGGGCAACACTTATTGAGCAAATAATAAAAATGTTTTGTGTTCCAGAATGAAAAGCAATTAATTATTTAATGAATTACATATATTTCTTTTTTCAATAATTTCTTTACTGAAGAATTCAAATGCATTACTAGTTAAATTTTTAGGGTCAGTTTTGCAGACCTTGCTACATCATATGCATGATAAACCCACTCCCATATTTATCTACAGTAGTACACAGGTAATACACATTTACACATACACAGAGTATAATGAATGTCACGTCCCAATTGTATCTTGTATACACACAACCCTAATGACCACCATGTCACCACAACAAACAAAACATTACCTTTTGTCATTAACCTTATAAAGCTGAAACCTACATACAAAAATCAAAAAACAAAAACAGTCAGAACCAGAGTTCTCAGAATTCCTGTTAAAACACCCAAATAAGTCCTAAATGTATCAATTGGTAATCGGACATGACAAATATGCTCAAATTTTACACTCCACAATGTCATAGCAGGTTGTCTAAACCTGACACTAGCTTTTTATTATGAAGACTGTTGCAATGTCATGTTAAGGATAGTGTACATTTGAGCCTCGGGTATTAGTGTTCAGTAAAGTGCAACCAAAAACACTCTCAGGGGTGAATTGGAGATGGCAATCTATGGTAAGAAGTACTGAGTTGCCTGGGGAAGTTTTTGTACCATTACGAGGCTGCAGGGATGGAAGTAACATTTCAAATACTGTTTTTACTGTAATTTTGTAGGTTTTCAGTATACTTATGCTTTCTAGGTATGCAATTTTACTTTTACTTGTATTTAAGTGAAGTATTTTAAGTGAAGCATTTTACCTTTTTGAAAGCCGTCTGGGTACTGCGGTTGCACTGTAAAATGTCACCCACCAAGTATCTTTACTATCATAACACAAAAAACGTGGCCCTTGTAGAGCATAGGAAACAACTACATCAAGGTCTCAGAGCAAGTGACGTACCCGATTGAAATACTATCAGCACTGTCTGCTTACTGACTAACCATTTCATACTCATTACATAGGCACTTACTTTTTTTAGATTGGAAAACATCTTCTGAGCTCTTTATGACTTAAAAAACAAATACTTACAATAAATGCAGTTATGCAGTTAATACTGTACATTCATTTCCTATCTATTTATTTCATGTAAAAGCTTGTCTAAAATCTTAAGGAAATTAGCAACTTTTTAAACACAGCTACCTTAAACACTTTTTATATGTTCTATTTTTATTTTTAATGGAGTAGTATTCTAAATCAGTTGTTTTAATTCTATAATGACATTAACGTAACAGTACTCCTACATGAGATATTTCAGTACTCTTTCCAGCTTTGTGGTACTCACCAAGTTTGCAGATCCAGCTGACTAGTACCCAGAGTGCGACCAGGTAGGGTCCTTCAGTATGATGCCACTTCCAAGTGACAATGGGCAGAGTGGTGATAGTATTTTCAGTTCCATTTCCTGTGCTAGCATTTGTCCCAGACTGATTAGGAGAGTTTGCATTCTTTGCCTGGAATGCCAGGCTGTGCCTACTGACAGCAAGCACCACCATCAGCATTAAGATCTTACAATGCCATAGGCCTGACATCTTGGAATGTGATGCTTCTCAAACAGTAAGGCAACAACTTTAATGTTTTTTTTTGTTTGGAGCTTTGATCAGTCTTTGTCTCATTGCCTTTCTCTGTCCTCTCGCACTGTTTCTCTGTAACGTCAGCACTTGTGCTGACCCTAAGTCTGTCTACTTCTTTCTGTCCTCCCACATACTAAAGAACTGTACACCTTTTCACCTTTGCTTTTCCTTGCAGTTCAAAACCCCTCCCACTCTGACTTGCAGTAGAGTCTGTTCTATAATGGCAGGGTTGGAAGATCTGCCAAATCATACCGCCCTCTTGGTACTCATTGGCTCAGGATACGGATAGCCTGGGCACTATTTTTCAAGTGTTATCAAATCAGATTTCAGAGATTCTGATTAGGTGAACTAATCTGCCTTTTAAGATTCGGATCCTCATAGGGATCTGCATAGGGATTCAGATTGGTTTATTCAAGCCACCCCTTAGTCAAGTTATAGAACATTAGTCTGTATAGGTTTATTTATTTCAGTGTGACATGTGGTCAAAAGAAATGTATTGGAAAAAGGGAACGTGCACTAAAACCTGTCTGAGTTTCAAGAATGAGCTTTTTCCTCCTCAAAAGAAGGATGTACTTAATCCCTTTGAACCCTAACCAGCAACTTCCATAAGTGCCAGTGTTGAGCCTCTATTGCCACTATGGACCTGTGTTTATAAGGGAAGCTTGTAAGAAAACCTTAGTTTGGACCAACCATTTCCAACACCAGATGACAATGTTCACTTCCGCATATGACTTAATATTTGTACATTCACTTGGCCAAAAAAGTACATACACAGAATCATGCAACCTTCTAAACAATATCAAACAGTTAGGTCATGTGACAGGGCACAGATAAGGCTCTTCATTTATGGACTCCCGCTTCCTCTACAGGCCAGAAAATGTGACACCTCAAATAATCAGAGGTAAAACACTGCGAATAGTTAGGTGTAAAACACACCATATAGTTTGGTTATTACACTACAATTAGATTGGTTGAAAACACTACATACAGCATGCTGTGAAACACTGATATTGACGGGGGGGACAACCGGTAACGTTGTCCTTGGCCCAGGCCTCGGGGGGGCCCATTTGGTTGGTTTAAATATATTTATTCATTAGTCAGTCAATCTTAGAATTTAGTACTACCTAGCTAGAACATTAAATAATAAACATTTATGACCTGTTTTACAAACAGTAACAACATTGCTGTTTATAAAAAATGTTGGCCCGTGGTTTGGGTCCTAAACGTTAAATTTTGTCCTCACCTACGATCGTGACACTGATATATTTCAAATGTTCATCCCTTTCAATTTTGATGATTATAACTGACAACTAATGAAAACCCCCAAATCAGTATTACACTAAATATTGCACTAAATGAATTGATCTCTGATCATAAACTTGATGTTATTGGATTATGTGAAACATGGCTGAAGCCTGATTAATTATCAGCGTCTTGTTAGCAACATTAAAAAATCACTTCTGGGTCACGAAAATAAGGATTTTTTCAAAATAAAAGAGACCAAAATATTACTTGAAAACGTACATAAATATAGTTTATTAATTGTTTAAGAAAATGTTCCTCTCGAAACACAGAAAACAATTCATGTTTGACCATATTAAAGAGTAAATTCAATAAAAAGTGTGTATTAGAACACGTTCCAGGGGCAAAATTCAGAAAATGCCAATGACTGAATATGGAATACATATTGCCTCACTGCTCATAAACTATTGAATATTCCACAGAGAAAGTTATGTAGGAACTGCTCAGGAGAGTGTGTAGAGTAATACAAACCTGTCAAACAATGGGTAATGGTGTGCTACATCTAGCAACACAATATTTTCCACACCCTCTTTTTCCACAATGTAACTCAATGGATATGAAATACATATTGCCCTATAGAAAAAAAACGATTCTATATGCCGCAGTGAATGTATTGTAGGGAATGTTCAGGAGAGTCTAGACTGTTTTAATATGCAAAGAAATCAAGGGGCACTGTGTATTTGCAATTGTTGCTGGCTTTTTACTCCACCCATACCATTGGCCACAATGGAATTCAGTGGATATGAAATATATATTGCCCGCCAGCCCCTCACGCTGCCACGCGGCCGTCGCCGCCCACGGAGGACTGGTCGCCAATGACGCCGCCCACGGAGAACTGGCCGCCAATGACGCCGCCCACGGAGGACTGGCCGCCTGCGCCGGAGCCAGCCACGGAGGACTGGCTGCCTGCGCCGCCGCCAGCCACAGAGGACTGGCCGCCAATGACGCCGCCCACGGAGGATTGGCCGCCAATGATGACGCCGCGCACGGAGGACTGGCCGCCAATGACGCCGCCGCCAGCCACGGAGCCCGCCGCCGAGGACTGGCCGCCCCCGCCGCCGAGGACTGGCCGCCCGTGCCGCCTGAGCCCGCTTATCTGTGCATCCTAAAAACTGACATTTCTAGGTCTCCAATCCGAGTGCAAATCATCCATCTGAAGTCAAGGCACCAACTGTGAGATTCTGTCCATTTGTGATCCATGAACAGAAGTAATGCAGCCAGAAGTCAGGGGAGAGCTATCTTTATTCAGCATGAGGCAATAATGTTAACCTTCCATAGATCTTTCCTTTTTCTCTGAATACAGAATGAATGAAGGCTTTTATGCCAGGACACATGGGAGGTGGTCAATGGTCATAACCAGCCATTACACAGTCAAATACCCTCCAATAAGAAAGGTTTATCCTACAAAAGACCCTTTTATGGTATGTTCCAACCTATGGTCAATGGGCCTATCCATTGAGCCTATGACAGTCACATGGGCAACACCTAGCAGGAGGTATGGACAGGATGAGTGGGGCCCATTTGTAAAAGGCAACATGTCCTGTCTATGGTCTGTTGTTCAGAGTTAGTCATCTGTGTTATGTTAAGTTTCTTATCTCCTCTGAGTACATTGGTGGTTCCAATATATAAGCAGGGGGGGAAATATGTTTGTAAACTAAAGTTTATTGTCACGATCGGGACTGGGGACCCAGGTGCGGATTGGCAGGGTAGCGGGGAAGTAGCTGATCGGAGACCGGCAGAGTAGTCGGGGACAGGCGGTAGTTCGGTAAACGGGCGGTTGGCAGAGGCACAGGTGAGTAACAGGCAGAGTAGTCAGGGACGGGCGGAAGGTCGAAACACAGGCTGGCGGCAGAAGTACAGACGGGGAGCGAGCAGAGTAATCGGGGACAAGCAACGAGTCGGTACACGGGTGATCAAGACGAACAGAAGACTTGAAGGTTGCTGGGAAACGCATGCGAAATACGACCAATAATCCGGCAGGGAGAGAATGGCAGAGGGCCGAGATATACAGACGATGATGACGTGATTGGGAACAGGTGCGTGATTGCGGAGAGGGAACAGGTGCGTAAGGAGATGGGAAGCAGGTGTGTGACAGTTTATAGTAAATTAAAATCTAAATACTTGCTCTCTTTTTAAATGTGAATTTTCTGAACCATTTCAAAATAGATTTAGACATTATTCACCTTGGAATAATGTCATAAAACAGTGATGGATTATACTTAAAAAAAATAAGAAACATTTAATAACCAGACCTCACTTTCTATGAACAGGATACATTGAAATACAGTGACATCAAACCCATACACGTATTTATGTGAAACATGCACGGTTTTGTAACCGTGTTCCATTGCAACCTAAGAATTGTAACCGTGTTCCGTTGCAACTCAATGAGCTCCCATCTATGAGCTTCTGCGAGCTTCCGTCTGTAAATACAGTGGATATAAAAAGTCTACACACCCCTGTAGAAATGCCAGGTGTTTGTGATGTAAAAGAATTTGACGGATAAATCACATCAGAACCTTTTCCACCTTTAATGTGACCTAAAACATGAACAATTCAATTGAAAAAGAAACTGAAATCTTTGAGAGGGAAAAATAAACAATTCAATTGAAAAGGTGAGTTGCTGCATCTTTTTGATTTGGCTAAGTTGTTGAGGATCAAGGAGAAGTCCTTGGAGATTTGAACATCTAGGAATTTGAAGCTGGTCTCACGCTCCACCTTAGTGCCATCGATGAGAACTGGGGTGTGACTGCAGCCTTTAGACTTCCTGTAATTTACAATCAGCTCCTTGATTCTTTGCGTTGAGGGTTAGGATGTTGTCAGTGCACCATTCTGCCAGGCACTTGACCTTCCCACTGTATCCTGACACATCATTATCACTGATCAGGGAACTTGACGATCTGCAAACTTGACGATGGTCCCACGCAGTCGTGGGTGAAGAGGGAGTACGGGAGGGAGCTCAGCACGTAGCCTTGTGGAACACAAGTGCTCATGATGAGGGTGGAGGTGAGGTTTCTAACCTGACAGACTGGGGTCTGTTGGTTTGAAAGTCCAAAGTCCAGTTGCAGAGAGAGGGACTGATCCCAATGTCATGGAGTTTGTTGACCAGCCTAGAGGAGATGACCATGTTGAATTCTGAGCTAAAGTCTACGAATAGCATTCTCACATGGGTGTTGGATTTGCCCAGGTGGGTCAAGGCAGAGGGTGCAGCTTCAACAATGGCGTAGACCTGTTTGACCAGTAGGCAAACTGGCAGGGATTCAGTGTTGGGGGAATAAAGGAATAAAGCATTTGACATGTATCCCACTCTTCCACAAAGAGGCATATTGAACTAATGTTTGCAGTTCAATTCACAGGACAGTTTACAGTTACATTGTGAATAGCACCAACAGCATGTACAGCATCAACAGCCACCTAAGCAGTGCACTTGTTTCTGCCACGTTACAATTGTGTTGTTTATAGATACGAGGATTTCCTTCTCTGTGCACATTAACATGAAAGCCTTCAAGTTGTCCTGACACAATGAGCTTCATAGCCTAGTCTTCACAAATGTTAAAGTTGAGAAGCTTCTCTCACATGCAACCTCCGTGATGGACAAAGTCAACAAAAACCTATATGCTAACTCAATGACAAGATAAGCATATGTGAGAAGGTTATACTGTGAGAGTATTAAATGGACACATATGGCACAGTATTGGGTGGTACTAAAAGGCTAATATTTTAATTACATTTTATATTTTGCTTGCGAATAGGTTGCCAACGCTACAAAGCTATTAGCTGAATAATTACGTTGCTGATGCTAATCATTAGGCCTATATCTCTCTTTACCAGTTGCCACTTTACCAGTGTTTTTCCTCTTGAAAAAAAATCAGTAAGCTTGGCACATTTGCCAGCATCCTCCTCCAATGCCTTTCTTTTTTTCAACCTGGCTTTTTCATCCCCTACTGGCTTATTCCTCCCATCCATTCTCCCTGACACGTATTGTTACGGTAACACTCCCTTCATTGCCTCTGATTGGGGATCCTATTTATGTTGCCCTGTTGTTTCCATGGTTGTTGGTCAGTGTGATTTGCTATTCTTCAGTTCATGGTTTGTACCTCCCCTTTGTTTGCCAAGCAGAATCATTAAAGGATGTTCATTAGCTCTGCGCCTTGTGTCCCGCCTACACTGAACCATGACCACTAGTCAGTATATCATTCTTGGTTTCATGTTTAATCAGTGACACTTGGCCTGCATTAATATTTGAATTTCAACATGGCAACATGACACATACTTCTACATCCAAATAAAGAATTACTTCAGGAACAACTAAAGAGAATGTATGACATTGAGCAGACTGGGCTTTTGTTAGATGGGGGATTTATCTACAAAATAACAAAGGACTGTTAGTTTGAAGTAACTAAATAAAAATTAACACTTTGATATTTGAGTTTTCAAAGCACTGTCAAGAATCTGGTAGAATTGGTGGAAGGACACAGGCGCAGAGATGGTATGGAGGTAGTTATCCATTGTTTTAATTGAAGGATGAACAAAGTAACAAACATACAAACATAAACCAGACACTGACCGGGTGACACGTATAGCCTACGGCTAACAACCAAAATAAACCACACCACTGTGGTAAAACACTCAACAT